>JASDQU010684504.1:38325-63111 GCA_032191745.1 Picea mariana
ATATACCTATCAAGTACCATTTTGTAAGGCAGGTCATCGATGAATGTGGAGTCTCTCTTGAGAAAGTGCATACAAAAGAGAACTGCACAGATATGTTCACAAAACTAGTACTGTTAGAGAAGCTACGACGGTGCTTGTCTTCTCTTGGCTTGCAGAAAAGGTGATGAACAAAAGAAGGAGCAAGGTATCAGGTTAATTGTTATCAAGGTGGATATTGTTAAGCAATGACAACGAATTCCTAGGATAAGGATTTTAGATCCTATAATTCAGTATTTTTTGTAGCTAATGAGATTAAGTTAGATTTGGATACGACTACATTAAATAAATCAGATTCATGTGAGGGAGAGATGTATGAGTGAAGCTGTTGTAAATCTCCTTGAACTGAATAATAAGACAATCGATGACTTTGCTTGTTGGATGTAGCCTAAATCTTGGGTGAACCATGTAAATCCTCGTGTCAAATGTTTGAATTCATTTTTGTATTAATCTGTTGCATATTAGCTCATTATTGATGACTGAAAGCTAACACAATTGTCATCAAATTCGCCCTGGGGGGAGAGGAATAGGCTCCTTTGATCTGGCTCCAGTCAAAGGTTCCACTTCATCGCGATTTCCACTTGTGTCCATATGCAGACAGAGGCGTTGGTCCATAAGCTAGAGGTGATATTTGATATATGAGACCTTGCTTCTTAACTCAATAATCAATTGTTAAAGCTCAGTTAGGGCATCAAGGATTCGTTGTGAGGTCCCATCCTCTGAGGGGAATGGAATGCCAGAGGATAATTGACCATTGGATCAGCTAGAATCCCCATGAGGGGATCCCTATGGAGGACTAGCCAAAGATGGTGAGCTTGAGAGAGATTTTGGAGAAAAACCCAATGAATTCCCACGACAATCAAACCATTCAATCTTGCATCCTCATCTCATGGAAGTGTGTCCATTGTCTTTCTTGTGCTCAGATGTTGACCTAGATGAGGGAGTAGTAGAGCAACATCTCTTATTACTGGAACTATCACTATGTTTTATGGAGTGAAGCCTCCCAACATCGCTTCTGCCCCACTTCAAGTGCCCCCTCTGGCGCGATATGGTGTGTCCTGGAGATTTTTCCACCCCACTAAAGACTGCTCTGTGCCTGTTCTTACACTCATCACGGAGGAGATGATGTTAAGCTTGTCTCACAAATTCCAAATGAAGAGTCCATAGGACCTAATGTAGCCTTAATTTTTTTCCTTCGCCCGCGTCATGGTTGTAAATGCATAGCTAATGGCTTGGTACCTGGCTAAATGGTTGTATGTGTTGTGTGAATCTCCCCATGGTACAATATGCATTTAATACTCTCGATCAACGACTTGTAATGGCCTATGTGCTTGCACCTAGCCCGAGGCTTGAGAGGCCATGTGGGATTGTCTCCTGGACTCATCATACTATCCATGCATTAGGTGACACCCACACCCCATCTGAGGTGAAAACACATATTCTTAACCATTATATATATACATATATATATGTTAAAATAGGTGGACATATAAATATTTTATTTATGGTCCACATTGAATTTTTTTTTTTTAATTCCACATGTCAACACCATAATATTAAGCATTGAATGAATTATGCATCTACCTCATTTTGGGATCATATTTTTTTACTTTAAATTACTATCTTTTTCTCTCTTTCTATATATAGAGTTGATATAGAATTATTTTACTTAAGATGCATATTGAAATATTTTATTTATGGCCAACATTTAAATATATTTTTGTTATTAATATTTTTTAAATACCACTTGTCATCTCCATGTTGAGCATGGAAGGAATTACACATCTCTCTCATACTGGGTTGTAGAAAACAACTTTCTCAACAAATACATTTTATTTTAATTTTAATTAATTTTTAATTTTTAAAATATGGACAAGTTTCTTCTATATTAAATTTTCAAAATAACTCACTTCTTTCAATCTAATTGAAGAAATATATTTATAATGAAAATGTCATCCTTTAGGAGCCTTTCAAACCAAATACAATGATATAGAAAAGTAGTAGTCTAAACATTCTACTTTTTGGTATTTTTATGGATATATTTTTTGATAAATTTTGTGTGAAAAATCAAACAAGAAATTATTGAAACTACATATTTGAGTGATTGAGTTTGTATGATCGAAGGTGTTTTCACGAGACTAAATACATATAAACAACCTTTGCTTTCACACCCCCCAAAAAGACACATATTTTTGTTTGCGTAATTTCCTGCTTTAAGTTTACCTAAGCTACGGTAAATACCCGAGATGTAGACGTTTTCTAATAATCCAACGATAGAAGGAACACCATAGTTGATTTTGAAATCAGAGATCCTCGAAGAGTCACGACAGACATGTCAATTCGAACTCAACACATATCAAAACTTCAAGGGTTAAAAATATTGGGAATGCTCTCTTCTACGTGATCAGTCCCATATAGTATGGCCTTTCCGCTTGCATCACCTGCCATGAAGCGAATCGCTAAGAAAACAAGCTCTGCCTTAGAGTCCGTTGCCTTGATATTTTTAGTTGATTTAGGGAGGATGGACGAAATGGTTTTTATTTTAAAAAATAGTGTAGATTCATTTTAACTTGGTTTTTAATTTAAAAAATAATGTAAATTTATTTTAATTCTAAATTTATCATGTTTAAAAGTAAATCTCTCTAAGTTGTAAATATTTTTTGAATTTTTTTAATCTAAAAAAAATTCATCTCAAAAAACTTGAGAGGTGAAGATATATTTATACTAGTTTTTAATATACACATCATGTGTCATCTCCATATTGAGTATAGAAGGAATTACACATATATTACATTGAAATATTTTTTTGTTATTAATATTTTTTTTTGAACATTGAAATAATTAAGCATCTCCTTCATTCTAAGTTGAAAAAACACTTTACCCACTCAAAAAATAAAAATTTAAAAACTCAAAACTTTAAACTCTATCATTTAAATTTTTTAGAGATAACTAAAAATTCAAACTTTTGTTTAATAAAAATTATGCTTCCCATCTATATCTAAGTTTATTTAACTTTTGTTATGCTTACTTTCCTAACCATCATGTAACAACCCACAATCTAACTATAAATTTAACAAAAACATATTACTTCAAGAAATTATTTCATATCCATCATGTAACAACCCACATACGTTTAACAAAACATATTACTTCAATAAATTGTCAATAAAAATAATATGATGATAATGGAATCAGAATTTTTTTTTCTAAGCAAACTAAAGTTAAAATAATAAATAAGTTTTAAAATTATTTAAAAATAAAAATAAAAACAATAAAGTCGCCCACTTAGATGCATGTTGCTTTAATGTGGAGTTCACTATAAAACGTCCACTTGGACGTTACACTTTTCATGTAATATATAAATGGTCTAAAGGCAATCTTATGTATTGTTAGAGTAACCTTACCAAAAGGTAAAGTATGGAAGTAGTTTTTTCCACTACTACCATATATGTATAAGAGAAAGAGATATAGTTAAAAATATTTAATGTTTAATTTTTCATAATAAGTAAATATTGATTAAGAATATGTGTTTTTTCTTTAAAGGTTATAGATTCAAATCCAGAGAAGATAGGATATGTATACTTCAATAGATTTTTTCTTCTCCTACAAACAAAAGGTTTCATATACTAATTTGGTATCTGGGTGTATCCTTAAAAATAGATTATTATTAATATTAAAATATTCAAATTAATTAATATCTTAAAAAATTGAATATTGAATATTAGATAAAAGAATTTAAAAACAAATAATAAGTCAAAATTATCTTAAAAAGACAAAAATGTTAATCACTTAATTATTTAGAGTTTAAGTTGTTAATTTTTTATTTCTAAGGATTTATGATTTATTTTATTATATTTGTTATATTGAATTTGAAGAATATTGAAAAGTTAAACAATATCTTTTTGGTTTTTGTAATGTCCCTTTCCAAATAGGAGCTCCAGAGAGGACGCTTAATGGTCTAAACAACAACGTTAGAGTAAAGCAAGGGCTAGAAAGGGGTAAACAAGGTTTCTAGATGTCATCCTAGTCAAAAGTGTTATAATAAAAAAGTGACGTTGAGCTAAAACTGGCTAAAAGAAATTTTAAGCCAACTTGAGCTAAAAATAGAACATATGAGCTAAAATTAGAAGTCAACAATAAATTAGGATTTCGAGTGGCTATAAGAGAAGGTATAACGAACTAATTCATCATGATGCATATTTTGACTTGTCATTGAGAAGAGAGGTGCATCTTAGGAGAGGTGGCAATGTGGATTCGAGGAGGAATACACCAATGATTGATTTCGGTGTTGAGAGACACATCCTACTCACCGAGGAGATCCCAAAGGTCTTCCATTAGTCTTCAACATTAGTTCTACAAGATTTAGCAGCATGGCTGCACTTGTTCAGGGAGAGGGCACACCTTCTGAGGAGGTTCAGTGGATCAACTTGTCCCATCCAGGGAGAGTTCAAAGATTCCCCTTTGACCCATTTGAGAGGTAGGCCATACGCATATTTTTCATGGTTTCTAGTCATATTTCGATAAGGGAATCATTAGGGACACATTTTCTRGACATTAGGAGTGTGGCACTTAGGGAGGACACATTTGAGGTTCCCGAGTGATCATCAGATCAAATCCAGGGAAACCCTTYTGACCCATTTCATGGTAGGCTAGGGAGATTAGTTTGAGACACATCTCAGCCGATTMTGATGGTGGAATCACTAGGGAACAATTTTCTAGTAGTAGAGGGGTGCATTCCTCTAGGGGGATCCATTCGAGTCTARACACACCAGGAGTGGGGTCAGTCAGCCACCAACACTGAGAGGGACATCAAGGTGTATTGTTTTAGACAGTTTCTAGACAGATCTGAGAGATCTAKCCACCATGGAAAACTTTCTAGACTTATAGTAGTTACCACGTGAGCTGCCTTAGCTTGCAGATCATCCATTGATCCCACAATGTCATATGTCATCGAGTATTATCATTTTAGGTTTATTATTGTATTCCGGCTAAGATCCCTTCTGTCATTGATCTAACCGAGTGATTTATTTTATTATCAACTGCATTTGACATTGTACTCCATATATATCATAATATATGATTTATAGTCTTTTGTCTCATTTAGCATCTATATACTCAATATATATTTTGTAAACAATTAATCATACACACACATTAGCAGAATTTCCTAGACTAGCTAGGTCAGGAACATTACAGTGGTATCAGAGCTTTAGTCCTGCCAGCCTGTGACTAAAGATGATGAGTGCAACAGAGGAACCAGGGGGGCGTGAGCACGTAGGTGACGAATATGTCACTTACAACATATGCAAGGAGGGAAGACCTAGACCTGATTTTCCACCTTTTCCTACTAGCTCAGAGGAAGATGAAGAGGCACAGAGGGAAGCAGAGAGAAGGGCAAAGCGTGAGGCTAAGCATGAGGTAGAGAGGATGTTAGGAGACAAATATGAGAGAGCATAGGGAAGTGGTAAGGCCCCCATGAAACCAAACGAATCCTTCATGCAGGTACTCAACAATATGGTAGTTAGTCAGCAGGCCATGACTTAGTCCTTGGTACAGATGACTGATAGATTGGCTATAGTGGGCACCTCGGGCACATAAGCCCCACATGGAGCACAAGGGAAATCAGGAGAAGGAAATAGACCCTAGTCTCTTACTCACACATACACCTCTTCGAGTAGGATTCCCAGGCCATTGTTCCCCAGTTTCCAGAGGGCACCTTGACAACAACACAACAATCATTAGCACAGAGGTTTCCCACTCAGGCGGATGACATTTTAGAGTATAGGAGGGAGTATGTAGCATTGGGTCATGACTTCCATTATGACATGAACCTGGTCGAGTATTGTGGACTCAAACTCAAGAACCGCCTTAGAGAGACACATACAGGAGAACAACAATAGCAGTAGGGGCATAACATTGATTTCATCTGGAAAGTTGGTAAATTCACCATAACTTCTTTTGAAGGATTGTCCAAATGCACCACTAGAGCTTGGGTACAAAATCTAGACACATACTACAACCTCAACTAGATGATCGAGATAGAAGCCATCAATTTCGCTACCCTACACTTGGAGGGTGAGGCACACGAGTGGTGGCATCATGGATTGGTGACGTTGGGACATAGTCACATCACCTCCTACAGGGAGTTCACAGAGAGACTGATGGACATGTTTGACAAGAAGGATCCTGAGATCCACTTCATGGATCTAGATGAGTTCAGAAAAAATCGCATAACAGAGGCATTCATCACAGAGTTTCAGCGGGTAGAAGTGGTAGTGAGAGATATATCAGAGCCTAGGATGATCATATTATTCACATAAGGACACATAAATCCCTTAAGAGGATGGTTGAAGGCATATAGGCCTCACACCTTGTAGGATGACATCTTACACACTCAAGATTTGGAAGAATCAGTGCCAAAGACTACACCCTTTTCCAAACCCTTCATACAACAAAAAGACCGAGATATGAAGCCATTCTAGAGAGAATGGAAAGGCAAGGAGAAGTTGGATGATGAAACGGGGTGAGAGTTTATGAAGAAGAATATTTGGTTCAGTTGCAGAGACCCTTGGGTCCCAGGCCCCACCCTTGGGTCCCAGGCCATAGGTGCATGGGAAAGGGAGATATTCATTATATTGAGGTGGTAATAAATAATGTGGACAATGAGGAGGACGATCATGACAGTGGATCCACTAGCTCAGAGGAGTATTCATCACAGGTGGAGGAGAAGCCTCCCCGTATACCACCGACACTGATAGGGATCCAACCACCAGTAGTTCCATAACCTCCTGAGCAGGTTAACAGAAAGAAACTGGAAATGGGAAGATTCATAGGGACCCTTTCTAGTGTTCCTAGGTATGATACCCTACAGATCAGAGGGACTATTCAGGGACAACAGGAAATCACCTTGATACATGGTGGGGCCACCCACAACTTCACTAATGCTTCATTGGTATTGAGACAGGCACTTTAGACACAGGATTTTCAGGGGTTTGATGTTGTAGTAGCAGATGGCCATACAGTGGAGTGTCTAGGCAGAGTTACGGACTTGGAGATTAAGTTAGGAAACTACACAGTGAGAGAAATTTTTTATGTGGTTGACCTATCTGACATACATGTTGTATTGGGAGTCCAACGGATGATCACCTTGGGAAATATCACCACCAATTACCAAACCTTGGAGATGGGGTTTAGAGACATTGACGGGAAGAGGGCGCTAAGAGGCATGTCAATAGGAGAACCCAGGACAGTTTCGACCAAAAGTATGGAGGGGATATTCAAACATGGGGAGGTAGTATATGTTGTAGAGTGCTTGATAACTACATGAAAGGATTCAGAGGGTTGAAAACAATTTCATACAGAGATTAGGGACTTGTTGGGATGACATTAGTAGGTTTTTGGGTCAATTTCACAAGCGAGACCACCTGAGAGGGGGTTTGAGCACACCATTGAGTTGGAGGAGGGGGCCAAACCTATGATAACACCCCCCTATCGCCATCGTAGGAGGTTCAAGGATGATATAGAGAAAGAAATTAAGGAATTTATAGCGATGGGACACATTAGAACTAACAACAATCCATTCGCTTCTTTAGTTGTCTTAGTTATGAAGAACGATGGTACCATGAGGATGTGCATTGATTACCATGCCTTGAATAAGAAAACCATCAAGAACCGGTATCCTATCCCTCGCATTAACAATTTGATGGATGAACTGCATGGAGATGTTTTCTTCTTGAAGATTGATCTATGCTCTAGGTATCATCACATCAACATTTGAGAGAAGGACATAGAGAAGACAAAATTCCGGTGTCACTTTGGACATTTTGATTTTTTGGTTATACCATTTGGGATAACCAACACACAAGCTACATTTTAGTATTGCATGAACCACATATTTAGGGATTAGTTGAGAAAATCAGTCTTGGTTTTCTTCGATGACATCTTGGTCTACAATAAGACATGGCAGGAGCATATGAGGCACTTGGATGAGGTATTGAGCATCATGGAGGTGCAATAACTATATTTCAAAGAGTCCAAGTGTGATTTTAGTATGACATAGATACTTTACTTGGGTCACATCATCAGTGAACAGGGTACATGTACAACAGGAGAAGATCAAGGCCATTATGGATTGTCCAACGCCCAGGAATGTGATAGAGTTGAGGAGCTTCTTTAGGTTATGAAGCTATTATAGGCAGTTTATCAGGGTTTTTTCTCAGCTGGGAGCACCACTAACAAGCTTTTGTATGGACCTAGGAGTCACATAAATGCTTTGATTACATGATGGAAGTCATGGACACGTGCCTAGTGTTAGCATTACCAAACTTCACTTTGTCATTTGTATTAGAGTGTGATGCATCCGACGAGGGCATTAGGGCGGTTTTGATGAAGGGAGGACACCCCATTGTGTTTGAGAGAAGAAATCTCAGTCATCCTGAGAGGTTGTACTCCATCTATGAGAAGGAGATGCTGGAAATCATGCATGCCTTAACCAAATTCAAAAAATATTTGGTGGGCAACAAATTCATGGTCAAAATAGATCGCAACAACTTGAAGTATTTCCTTGAGTAGAAGGACCTCAGTGAGAACCAACAAAAATGAGTGATGAAGGTACATGAATTCGACATCGACTTAGAGTAAATCAAGAGGAATAATAACATTGTGGATGATGCGCTATCTAGGAGGCCTGCGACATGTTCCGTGATGGATATTTCAACGGATTGGAAATCCCACTTGTTAGTGGAATATTCCAAGAACTAGTTCACTTGCGAGATTATAGATGGACAAATTTAGGATTATAGGTACAGGATCATTGACGATGACATATTCTACAAGGACAGAGTCTACTTGGTACCAGATTCAGGGCTCAAGAAGAATATCCTTGCAGCAGGTCATGATTCACCACTAGCAGGCCACCAAGGTTTTTTCAAAACCTACAGGAAGATCATAGAGAGGTTCTCATGGAAGGGCCTAAAAGAGGACCTTATGCAATACATCAGTGAGTGTGTGACTTACCAGCAGAACAAGTTAGCGAATACTCTTCCAGAAGGGCTACTTCAACCACTTCCCATTCCAGAGAAGAAATAGGAGATCATCTCGATGGACTTCATCATAAGCCTACCCAAGGTCCAAGGTAAGGACTACATCTATGTAGTCCTCGAAATATTTGTTAGAAAAACAGGACCGTGGAGCAATAAAATAAGAAAAATGTGGAAACAAAACACAGAAGATACACAATACAAGAGAGACACGGATTTACGTGGTTCACCCAGTGTGGGCTATGTCCACCAAAGAAATTGCCAGGTCCTTCCTTTATTATTATCCAGCAAATGAAGGGATGCAACCTACAACAAAACCCGTTGTGACTTCCTCTTCTTTCTCTCACAGTCTCCTCTCTCAGAATACAATATTCACCATCAACCATAGCTGCAATACATTTCCCTCATAAAAGAGGGTTGCCTTCTAGGGAAAAAAACCCTAACATAATCTCTACCATTAGATCTATGAACTTATAATGAATGGTCCAGATTTACAATGAAATTACAATATACATTTACAAGGAAATTTTTCCTTCGGAGGCTTTGCCCCCGAACCCCTGTTGGGAGCCTGCTTTCCCCCAGACCCCGTAGCCGGGGGGATAGCACCCTCGGACCCCGCAGAGGGGGTACCCCCCTTCTGCACTCCCCTGTGTGGAAGAGTGTACATACTTCTGGGGTGTAAACACTTCATGGGGTATAAACACGGATGAAAGTAAAAGACCTCTGTATTAGGAAGATAATCAGGGTCCACAACCAACAATATTGACCGGTTTTTCTCACTTCTATGCCATACAGACATAGTACAACATAGTTTAGGTAGCTGAGTTATTCTTCAGAGAGGTCTTCAGACTTCATGGGTTTCTGAGGAACATCATCAGTGAAAGGGACAGTCAATTTATTGGGATATTCTAGAGGGAGTTGTTTAGATTGGTGGGGACTGAGTTGACACCCAACACCATCTATCACCCTCAAAAAGATGGTGTTGGAATCCCTACACGATTTCGCTATTTCAACGACAAACAACACTTTCTGTAGTTGCCTTCACCTCATCTTGTAAATATTATCATTTGGAGATGATTATTGGATTACAGAAGATGTTCATTAATTCTCTAAGATTTGTGTTTTCATTTTTGTTTCATGTTTGATTCATGACTGAAAGCATGAATCAAAATTGAAAAATTAGTTTTGTCTTATACTCATATTCAAGGCATTCTTTTAAAGGGTCATTGTGCTTGTATCTACTCTATGCCTAATACTTGAATGCCTTACCTTTGGAGTGTTTTGAATGTTGATGTGATTTCTATACACTTAGTTGATTCACATTTGAATTATGAACATTTTTGTATATTTAAACTTTTTGCAAATTGATGCAGGAGCATCATCTCACGTCAGCCATCCAGCTAGCTAGCCACATCAGTGCGTGCGTTCAAAGCTGAAGAGAGGTGTAGTACTTGTATTCCATTTTGAATTTGAATGTAAATAAATGTTTTAAGCTGTTGAGATAGGAAGCCGTGCCTTTGTGCAAGCTGTAGGTAGATAGGCCTTTAATGTTTGTAAGGCTGTGATCTAGATCCGATCTGTGGACTAGACAACCATTGAATGTAATTGAATAGGGTAGTTGAGGTTTGGAGGGAAGAGCTCGAAGAGCCCCCTTAGGTAAAAATATATTTTGGGGTCTCATTTTGAGGTAGTGATAGTTGAGTAAGGGTCTGCGAGTAGAGAGTAGAAGAGGAGTCGAGACCTTGTTACAGGCCATGCTCAGGAACACCTTGTACAAACATGCATTTGCCATTTTAATATAAACAACAGTTTTTCCTGCATATTATCTAGTGTTAAATGAATGTCTGTGTGTGTTCTATTTATGTTGAGAATGTATGTCATGTTTATGCATTTGCAGGAGTGTGTTTGATTTCAGGTTTGAGAGATCTTTGAGGCTTCACACCAGGAGGGTGTGACAGAACACTGCGGGTTCTGATAGCCGTGCACATAAGATGCATTTATGAACTTTATGGAGTCAAACAGAGGCATGCCAAGTGGGCACAAGAACTAGAATCATTCACTCAGAAGAAGACCTCAAGGTTGTTGAATACCTCAGGAGGCAAGGCTGTGTATGAGAAAACACAATTGTAGACAGAGACTCTGCTGGGAGTTCTGTGAAACTCTGCCAAGTGGGCATTGAGCATATGCATAGTGATGCATTGTGAAGAACTCTGCTATGAGTTAAGACAAGAGAACTAGAATCACTAAGGATTCTGAGAGCTCTGCCAGGAGGGCATTGAGCAGGAGCATAGAGTGCACATAAGGGGACATAACTGCTGGATGTTCTGTAAGAATATACTTTTCCAGGTGGGCATTGAGTAGGTGTGCAGATAGGCACAGGAGAAGAGAACTCTTTTGAGTTATGAATTTGAGGAAGAGTCCACTGAAGGATTTCTGCAGGGTTTCTGAACACCCTGAAAGATTCAGCAATCAGGTTTCTTGAGTAGAAGGATAGCTAGGACGGCATCCAAATTCTCCATCTGTAGGAGAAGGGAGAAGGATAAAATCCCTTAGGGGTCTAAGTAATTGAGAAGCTCAGGAGGAATAACACTTTGTGTGCAGAGACTCTGCAGAGGCGCAAAAGTCATAACCCTTAAAGAATTCAGGAGTGAAAGCTCAGGAGGAGTAGTGCTTTAACTACACGAAGTCATAGCTGCAAGGAGTGCAGAGGCCAGAGAACTCTCGGGAAGAGTTTAGACTTTTCTAAAGCTCAGGAGGAACCGTGTTTTCATACGCGTAGGCGAGGATTCTAGGCATGGAGCTCGCAGAGGAAAGAAATAAAGGTTGAGGCCTTAGACATTTGGAATTATTCCAAGTGTTGGAAGAAAAGCACCAGAGCTCGGAAGGAGCAACAACTGCCGTCGGATTAAGCTGAGAAGATCTAGACCGTTGGAGGATTTCTCATCCAGGAGGTAGTACAGGAAGAGTGCATAGGGGAGATGATCTAAGCCGTCAGATATTGATCAAAGAAACTGATAGCCATTGGATATGTTGAGAGTTGCTCGAGGTTTAAAACCTCACATGAAGAGTAGTGAAAGGCGAAGTCCCAAAGGGGGGGTGATATCGGGATATCAGCGTTTGGGAGTTTGTGGGTCCAAAGGATGAGAGTTCGGACATTCAACATCCGAAGTCCCGAAAAGGTGAAATAGATCTGAGCCGTCCGATTGGAAGGACACGCGTCACGAGATCACCCGTATCGGGACTCAGACATCGGAGGTCAGAAAGGGAGGTCATTCAACTTCGCGAGTGGCGAAGCTAGGTGGCATACTCACCGAGAGGTCAGAGTCTCATTGACCATTTCAGGGTTTCATGAGTTGAAGAGATGAAGGCTTAGCATTTGGACTTGCAAAGTCACGAAGTTCGAGAACTCCAAAAAGGTGGGAATTTCCATCATGGGACCTACGAAGAAGATGTGTCGAAAATTCATTGTTTCGGCATATCAGAGGATAAGAGGTCGAGACTTTCATCCTGAAAGTCCTGAAGCATCGATTAGAGAAGTTGCGAAGTAATCTAAGCCGTCCATCGGAGTAGGACAGGTGTCAGAGATCAGAGGATCTCGCGAACTCGGAGGTTCATAGGGTGAGAGCCCAAGAGTCGGGTACTTCAAGTCCCGAAACCACGAAAGGTGAAGTCGTGAAGTGCCAAAGTCAAGCACAAGGCACACGTGGCTAAACCTCAAGGTGGGGTCGTGTGATAGACATGCGGACACGTGTTGCCAAAAGGAAATGAGTGAACACTTTGTTGACTTCTCGGTTCTCAGGAGTTTGTAAGGTAAGAGCTCGAAGGCATGACTTTGAACTCATGAAGGCGTGAGAGGCGAGAGGAGCCAACGATAAGCCTAGCCGACGGTCGCATGAGGAAGGCTCTGACAGAGGAAGAGCCATACCTGTATTGGCATTTCGAGTATCGTGGAATTGAAAGAGGAAGAGTTGGAGTTTTGACTCGCGAACTCGCCAGATCGCGAACTGCAAAAAAGAACCTATGGATCGATTTGAAAGGGGATTCCAGCAGAGAATCCGAAAGAGCTGATCCGACTCGAAGGGCATATAGAACGATCCTATGATCGGATATCGGCCCGAGGGCCAAGAGGTCTGTGTCAGTTTGGTATCAGAGTGGGACTTCATCTATAGATTTCAGGTGAAGTGAAGAGGAGAAGAAGACAGTCAAAAGGACTGTAGGAGAAGTTGGAACACATAGGATTTCGGAGTGACAACAACAGGTTTGCCAGGAGAGAAGACAGGGACAACTATATGGCTATTGAAAGCCGAAGATACGCTGGAAAGAAAATCCCAAAGTTGATGGTCAAAAGATAGTGTAAGCTGTTAAAAAGGTGGTTGACGCCTGCTGAAAACCTCAAGACACCAGAGAAGATGGTTCAGATATGTGAGCCAGAGACTGGAAGAAATCTCAGTGATGATAAGGAGGAAATGAGATCAACTTTAGATCTCAAGAACTGCCAGGAGGGCAGAGAAGAAATTTCTGATTGCCAGGTGGGAAAAGAGTTGAGATCAGCTGAGGATCTCACAGACTGTCATGAGGACAGCCAGGGAATTTCATATTGACAGGAGGGTAATGAATTGAGATCACTGTGGGATCTCATAGATTGCCAGGAGGGCAGCAAAAAGTTTCCAATTTGCCAGGTGGGCATGGGAATAGAGATGGGACTGTCTGAAAGTCTCATGGACTCAGAGGTGAGTTCAATTCAACCTGAGGTGCTGATGAAGATGGGATCAGTTGATCTCATAGATTGCCAGAAGGGCAGTAGAAAAATCCAATATTTCCAGGTGAGCAGGAAAATCCCATATTGCCAGGTGGGCAGGGATGAGCAGAAGAGACTATCTGAGGGTCTCACAAACTCAGGGACGATTTTGGATCAGCCAGAGCAGCTGACAGAAGAGGAGGAAGATCAGAGTAGCAGTCTAATGATTGGGGAAATTCAGGTATTCCTACCATTTGCCCAAGAGGAGGCAGAAATTTGCATTGCAGATGTTGAGGCAGCAACAACAGAAGTAGGACAACTAGCTGAGACTGTCAGCGAAGCATTGGAGTAAGTATTTGAAGCTTCCCAAACAGAAGAATAATAAGAGAATGAGCATTCTGAGGAGTGTCTCAACGCTTTCATCCAGGAAGCTGAAGAAGCTGCAGCACTGAATCTGGCAGCAGAAGAAGCCGAAGAGCAGGTAGGCAGATTAATCACTCCATGGGAGATGGAGCTGAAGATGTTGGAGGATTGGCTGAAAAATCCAGATCTAGCAGGAGGACTGACAGAAGAACAATTGTCAGAGAAGGTGACTAAACAACAGGTTAGTTGAGGGAAGACTACAGAGATGGACTTTGCAGCAGTGTGGCAGGTTGATGCCACAAAAGATGAAGAGGGTGGCATGGGAGATCACAATGATCTGCCCAATCACATAAAAGTTTTGCAGCTGAGGAGACTATAAGAACAAATCCAGCCACTAGAGTAGCTGGACAAAGAGATCGAGAAGATCAAAAGGCTAATGATAGAGTCAGTAGAGACTGCCAGCAAGGAGGCGCTGGGTAGGAGAAAGGAAGCAGTAGCAGCAACAATGATGAGGGAATGGAGCGAGGAGACAATTCCAGGAATTTTTTTGGGATCTAGGAGGATTTCCATAGCTGAGGGTGGAATCTCATGAGTAGGAGCTCATGAATTTTTCAGCTGAGGAGTATGATGTAGGAGCATCATCTCACATCAGCCAGCCAGCCAGCCAGCCACGTTAGCGTGTGCATTCAAGGCTGAAGAGAGGCACAGTCCTCGTCTTCCATTTTTAATTTAAATGTAAATAAATGTTTTAAGTTGCTGAGATGGGAAGCCGTGTCTTTGCGCAGGTTGTAGGTAGATAGGCCTTTAATGTTTGTAAGGCTATGATCTAGATCTGATCTGCGGACTAGACAACCAGTGAATGTAATTGAATAGGGTGGTTGAGGTTTGGAGGGAAGAGCTCGAAGATCCCCCTTAGGTAAAAATATCTTTTGGGGTCTCATTTTGAGGTAGTGATAGTTGAGGAAGGGTCTGCGAGTAGAGAGCAGAAGAGAAGGAGCCGAGACCTTGTTATAGACCGTGCTCAGGAACATCTTGTACAAACAGGCATTTTCCATTTTAATATAAACAATAGTTTTTCCTGCATATTATCTGGTGTTAAATGAATGTCTGTGTGTGTTCTATTTATGTTGAGAATGTATGTCATGTTTATGCATTTGCAGGAGTGTGTTTGATTTTAGGTTTGATAGGTCTTTGAGGCTTCACACCAGGAGGGTGTCACAGAATGTTGTGGGTTCTGATAGTCGTGCACAAAGGATGCATTTCTGAACTCTGCGGAGTTAGATAGAGGCATGCCAGGTGGTCACAGGAACTGGAATCATTCACCCAGAAGAAGACCTCAAGGTTGTTGAATACCTTAGGAGGCAAGGCTATGTATGAGAAAACACAGTTGCAGACAGAGACTCTGCTGGGAGTTCTATGAAACTCTGCCAAGTGGGCATTGAGCATATGCATAGTGATGCATTGAGAAGAACTCTGCTGTGAGTTCAGACAGGAGAACTAGAATCACTAAGGATTCTGAGAGCTCTACCAGGAGGGCATTGAGCAGGAGCATAGAGTGCACAGAAGGGGACAGAACTGTTAGATGTTCTGTAAGAAGATACTTTGCCAGGTGGGAATTAAGTAGGTGTGCATATAGGCACAGGAGAAAAGAACTATTTTGAGTTCTGAATTTGAGGAAGAGTCCACTGAAGGATTTCTGTAGGGTTGTTGAACACCCTGAAAGACTCAGCAATCAGGTTTCTTGAGCAGAAGGATAGCCAAGAGGGAATCCAAATTCTCCATCTATAGGAGAAGGGAGAATGATAAAATCCCTTAGGGGTATGAGTACTTGAGAAGCTCAGGAGGAATAGAACTTTACGTGCAAAGACGCTGTAGAGGTGCATAAGTTAGAACCCTTCAATAATTCGGGAGTGAAAGCTCAGGAGGAGTAGTGCTTTAAGTGCACGAAGTCGTAGCTATAAGGAGTGTAGACGCCAGATAACTCTCGAGAAGAGTTCATAGTTTTCTAAAGCTCAAGAGGAACCGCATTTTCATACGCGCAGGCGAGGATTCCAGGCATGGAGCTCGTAGAGGAAAGAAATAAAGGTTGAGGCCTTAGACATTTGGAATTCTTCCAAGTGTTGGAAGAAAAGCGCCAGAGCTCGGAAGGATCAACAACTACTATTGGATTAAGCCAAGAAGATCTGGACTGTTGGATGATTTCGCATCTAGGAGGTAGTATAGGAAGAGTGCACATGGGAGATGATCTGAGCCGTTAGATCTTGAGCAAAGAAACCGACAGCCATTGGATCTGTCGAGAGTTGTTCGAGGTTTAAAACCTCATGTGAAGAGCAGCGAAAGGCGAAGTCCTGAAGGGGGGGTGATATTGGGATATCGACGTTCAGGAGTTCGGGGGTCTAGAGGATGAGAGTCCGGGCATTCAACATCTGAAGTCCCAAAAAGGTGAAATAGATCTGAGCCATCCGATTCGAAGGACACATGTCACGAGATCACCCGTATCGGGACTTGGACATCGGAGGTCAGAAAGGGAGGTCATTCAACTTCATGAGTGGCATACTCATCGAGAGGTCAGAGTCTCATTGACCATTTTGGGGTTTCGTGAGTTGAGGAGCTTAAGGCTTAGCATTTGGACTCGCGAAGTCGTGAAGTCTGAGAACTCCAAAAAGGTCGGAAGTTCCATCGTGGGACCCGCGAAGAAGATGTGTCGAAAATTCATCGTTTCAGCATATCGGAGGATAAGAGGTCGAGACTTTAGTCCTGAAAGTCCCGAAATGGCGGGTAGTGAAGTCGCGAAGTAATCTAAGCCATCCATTGGAGTAGGACAAGTGTCAGAATTCAGAGGATCTCACAAACTCGGAGGTTCTCAGGGTGAGAGCCCAAGAGTCGGGTACTTCAAGTCCCGAAACCACGAAACGTGAAGTCATGAAGTGCCGAAGCCGGGCATGAGGGACACATGGCTAAACCTCAAGGTGGGGCCATGTGATAGATATGCAGACATGTGTTGCCAAGAAGAAAGGAGTCAACACTTTGTTGACTTCTCGCCTCTCTGGAGTTCATAAGGTAAGAGCTCGAAGGCACGACTTTGAAATCACGAAGGTGCGAGAGGCAAGAGGAGCCAACGATAAGCCTAGCCAACGGTCGTGCAAGGAAGGCAATGATAGAGGAAGAGCCATACCCATATCGACATTTTGGGTATCACGGAATTGAAAGAGGAAGAGTCAGAGTTTCGAATCGTGAACTCGCGAGATCGTGAACTGCGAAAAAGAACCTGTGGATCGATTTGAAAGGGGATTCTAGCAGAGAATATGAAAGAGCCGATCTGGCTCGAAGGGCATATAGAATGATCCTATGAGCGGATATTGGCCCAAGGGCCGAGAGGTCTGCATCACAAATCAACTATAGTTGTGCTAGTCATAATGCACAAGTATTATACCTTGTACATAATCCTTTTGCTGGTAGAGTGAATTAATAATATTTTCATTATGGTTTGAGGGATTTTGTCATGCCTTCTAAATGAGGTTTTCATTACTAGGAGTGCTCAAGCCTCAATAACTGAACCCTCAATGTCCAAACTATGATTATGCAGGGGTTACGCTTAGTTTGTTTCCATTTTATTCGCTCAGATCTGTTCCTTTTACTCCTTCCATCTAAACCCACAACTATCTTGAGTTGCCCCTGTTACAGTCTGGTCATATTTTTAATGGCTCCTGTTGTCTGAATAGAGCTGAATGGAACTCAAGCATTGTTATCCCATGATGATGCAGTCAATGATTTAAAAGGTCAGGGATGGGATGCCTTCATCAAAAGTTTCGAAGGGTATAACCTTCGTGTGGCTAAGGAATTTGCACAAACATTTGATAGGTATGGGGAGAAAGTTGGAGATATCTAGTTGGAGGTGATTGAGGATTTTATGAGTAAAGCCACAGGGATTCCATCCACTAGTCAGAAGTGGTTCAAGAACTGAAAAATCGAAGAAGTTCCATGGAGCCTCTTCATGACCTCCAGGAAAATCAATTGCTGTGAAAAAGGTATCCCTATTTCTTTGCTTAAAGTTAGATGGCATGGTATCATGTTGATCCTTAAACAGTTTTTGACCTATGAGGGTTTTTATGGTCAGTTTTTCTCTATCATATACAGTTTCTTATGCACTTCATAGGATTTCATTTGATGTGCCTTTCTATTTGCTAAGAAGCCTGTACAAGATGTCTAAAAGGTATAAAAATAGAGCCTTGACTCTAGTCTTTTCCACCACAGCTTAATCAAAATTATGTTAACTCGCCATTTGACAACCGTAGGCGATTGCTGGGATGGATTTTTAGCAAGAAATGGTTTTGTTTCTACCGTTTCTGTAGATAGCCTAATCCAGGTGAATCATTGGTAAAAGAACATTTTGACAGTCCGATTAATAAGCCAGTGACAAACCCCCTAGACGAAGTAATGCTTAGTTAATCACCCCATGATCAACAGGTTGTAGGTTTCGAGTGGAGTGAACCTCCTATGCCTAATTTAAATAATGGTCATAACACCACTATGAAACCTTATGTCGAAAAATCTCACAAGCAGTCAAAACAAAAGCACACATCATTAGGGTTCCGAAATAAAAGAGCTAGTTGGATAATTTCGAGAAAGTTGAGAAATAGAGTCAAACCTCATTTGAGCTTGATCAGCCCGATCGAGGTCAATGAGGTCTCAGATTTAGAAATTGCAGACTTCTTGAATTTAGAAGATCCAGATTGTCATAAATCTGATCATTCTCAACCATACGACTTTGTTAATAATCTTCCACTATGTCTCAAGGATAAAAGTGAGTTCACAGGTATTAGGATTGGTCAAGGGCATGTAATAGGTAGTATTGATACAACTAGTATTGATTGTATGCTCCATCAACAGATCGTCTCTCCTGTGCAATGTGAGGTTTTCCTACAGGGGTGTTAGGGTCCTAACCCACACATAGGTAGAAAAATATATTCAGATGTAATAAAGGTCAATATTAATAAGGCCTTGCAATAACATAGAATAAGTTGAATGTAAGAAGACCTAATAGAAGCTTCCACTTCTAGAAGGATCTTCCTCTAGATGCTTCTTTTGATAGATATATTTAGTATAAACAGGAGTCGAGGGTATGAAAACCCTAGCTTGGATATTATTTTAATAGGGCTCTACTCAACTAGAGGTTGCCCCCTCGAAGAGGCCCGTGAACATTGCTTTCAGAATCAAAGTGCTATTTTTGTTGTTATTCTTAGATCATTTCAGTTCTATTGTGGTGATTTTTTTGGTTATATTGCTATTATTCTGCCATTTCTAGCATTTTATTTCTGTTCTGCATAATTTTTATATCTGGTATATTACAAGTGGATTGAACGATACTACATTGATATGCCCATCCTCCAAGATCGTATTAAATCACTCACAGCTCACAATGAATTACTGACAAAATAAAATCATGACCTTAGAGAAAACGAAGAGAGACAAGATAAACGTCTTAAGAAGACAGACAATGTTCTGATAAAAATTGCAGACAATGTTAATGCCATAATCAATTATGAGCTATCCTGATCCATGTATAGTCATCGATTGAAATGGTAAAACAATTTTTCCTTCTTATTACATGCATGTTATCTTTTTGAATCAAATCGGTTTAAAAATTGGATTTCTTTTGCCAATATAATACTGGCTACAAAATCTTTCAATTCTATAGCCAAGCCATTTTTAAATAAAAAATTAGTAATTATTTGTTAATAAATTATCTAACTTATTCCTATTTCATTTTCAGGACATGGTAGATCTTGATGCTGATTTTCTGAGGAGGAACATGTTCGATTTAGATGATTAGTATCTCTTTCATGTTTAATTTGTAAATAATAAAAACTTTTATTATTTATTGAAAAGAAACAATTCAGTTATGAGTGGCTGTAAGCCCTCCTTTTTTGTAATATTTTGATCTCATGGGATTTGATCCTATCCTAAGAGATAGGAAGAGTAGATTTCAAAAACTCTTTAAATACTCTGCATTTTACAAATGAAAGGCATCTTGGCCTGGAACCAATTATGGACGAATGACTTATAGGACTTAATGGAACATCATGCAACATTTAGGATTTAGTCCATCGTGAATGTTGTTTCATTTATCTTTTGTTTTATTTAATATTGGGATATTAATATGTTGTGTAGCTTTAGACTCAATAACATGTTATATTTCATGATATTCATGCTAGAGATATCGTTCATGATTTATTGTTCCAGATATTGTGACTGTGATCATCATATCAATTTGAATATTGAGATTTTTCTTTGATGTTAAGTTGATGAATGAAATGAATGTATTACACATAGATTTCTTTGACTGTAAATCACTTGCAATCATAAGATCACAGTATCACATGTGTTCAATATTCTGTTATTAAACTATGTCTGCCAATACATTTCTTGAATTTATTCAGGAAAATTTTAGTATAATCCCACTGCAGATTTCTTTCAAAAGGCAGGGTAGCCGGATGATCTTATTCACACAGAGGCTTGGACACATTTAACAAACTAACATTAGGTTATCTTCTCTACATCTAATTTTTGTCATTTTTTGTATCAATGAAACAGGAAAGTTTAGATCATCTTTGACCATCTGTACATCTTTGTTTCATAACTTAGTTAATTCAAGTTTTGTTAGATTTATAAAAAGAAAACAAAAAATATTAAAATGTGCTTTCTTTATCTGCTTCTCAAAAAAATTTATCTTTACATTGATTTCATAAGTTTCCATTAAAATTTGCAACCTGTAAATTCTGTCCATTAGTGATATTTTCTTTCTCTACTTAAATACATTTATAATAGTTATATTAGAGTGTGTGTGTGTGTATATATATATATATATATATATATTATAGTTTTAACATTAGTTAGTTTTTTTCCCTTTCCTTATTTTAGGACCTTAGATTGGCTAACGAATCCATTAAACCATCAGAATAGGTTACACCAAACGAATTGGGCTACTTAGACAAGCCCGGACCAGACATATTCTTCCAGTTGACGGTGTGTCACTTACGCCTGTCAACAAATGGTGTTAGACGGAGGGATTGATTTCAATTGGTGGCACGTGGAAGTCGGAAGAGTCCTCCCCCACACACTCGCTCCCCTATAGCAACACGTAGTTGCTTGGACAACAACGTTACTTCTGAAACAACAACTACCTCAAATGATAATATTGAGTTTCCTGTTGAACCACTGACACCAGCTCCTCAAGGGGCTGATGTACAAGAAATTGTTCATTAGTCACTTATAAGGACACATAGTGCCTTGGCCCGTATCAAAAAACCTGGTAGGCCTCTTAATAAACCTTTATTTTTCTCGGATATCGGAGAAAAACTTGAAGGCACTGGTCTTCTTTTAAACACTTTAGGATATAATACTACATATCCTACCGAAACTCCTACTCTTGGAGTAGGAGGATCTGGTATCCCACCTTCCCCACTCGGTTCATCTCCATCCTCTTTGGGAGGAGAGTCATCTAACGAAGGCAGTTCCTTGTGTGAACCATATCAACCTTCAACACCCACAACACCCATGGAAAACCAAAACAATCTCACCAGACCCTGGCTTGATCAAGATGTTGTGGCTATACCTGGACCCCAACACCCATTTCCAAAACACCCAGATAAATGGTTGCCTAAATTTGACCCATATTTTAAGCAATTTACTAAAGATCACATAAAGAAGTTTATGTTGGCCATTAGACTCCGAAGTGTAGATTATGAAGATGTAGTATGCAAACTCTTTCCTTATACACTCGAGGGAAATGCCTCCACATGGTATTTTTCCCAACAACCCCAACCATCGTCTCCTAGGACAAGTTTGAAACATGTTTCTTAGAGAAGTTTGGATATGAAAAATCTCCTGAAGTCTTGGTTATGGAGCTCTCCAGCATAAAAATGAACCCTAAGGAGAAAGTAAAATATTTTAACTAGAGATTTCTTACATTAAAGAATCAAATTCTCGTGGATTCAATGCCCGCTAAAAGTCTAATTGTTGCATATTACACCAAAGTTCTACACAACAACATAGAAATTTGGTTCAAAAGGTCGAAGAATAACATGTTGTTGGAAGCCTTTGAGGAGGCAAGCCAAATCGAAAAAGATATTTTAATCTTGAAAGATAATATCAATAGTGAAGCTAAAACAACTTCATCCTCTAAAAAGAAAATAGAAATCCTTACTAGGCCTCCCCAAGCCAAAAGTCAGCCTGAAACTTTAGACTTGGAAATCTTCCAGAAAGATTTCCAAAAACTATCAAATCAAGTCAAGGACTTGAAGAGATCAGTCGAGGAGGCATCCTTAAGCAAAGACATTTTTAAACCTCCTTTCAGAAAACCTTTTCCTCCCAATCAACCAAATCCGACCACTGAAGGTCTCAATTTTGAAATCTTGCAATACACTTTGCAAACTATTCTAGAAGCACACGATAATCCTGCTCATGCTCCTCCTGAAAGTTCTGAAGACATGGCTGAGGAAGAAGTACAAGAAGAAGAAGATTCATCTGTCAATATCTTCGACAACTTCTCCAACAGTATTTTTCAAGCAAACTTTGAAACTGTCCACCCTTACAACACAAGAAGTAAAACACAGAGAAAACCTTCTTCTCAAGTGAGTAATAATTTGCCTCCAAAACAGTCTAAACAAGATGAAATAAAACAGAGTTTAGCAGCCCCATATTTAGAATATGACTTAATTGAAGATCTGAAAAAAATACGGGCTAATATTTATGTTTTCGATCTTTTGAAATTTCCTCTTATTTTGCAGAAAAAGCTTCAAAGTATCGCAGAAAACAGTAAGAACAATGATCCTAGCAGGAAGAAAACTGTAGAAATTAGTTCTAAAACAGCCAAAAAGATCCCTACTAAAGCGACATATGAATTTCCAGATAAATGGGATTTAGAGGAAAAAATTGTATCAAATGTAGATAAAACTGTTTCAGGGACAACGACTAAAATTCAGAAGAATTTTGTTGTTAACACTCGTAAAAATGTCCCTCCTTTCTTATTAACTTTTGAAATTTTCAATAGGAATGTACACAATTGCATGGTAGATTCTAGTGCATCATCAAATGCGATTCCTTTGTCCGTTTGTCAAAAAATCAACGCAGAAGTTCAACCTTCTAATCTCAAAATCATTCATCTTGATCGAACGAACATTAAGGTAATCGGTGAACTTAAGAATGTTTTGGTTAGGTTATCTTCTAATCCTAAGGTTCACCAAATTATTGACATCATTGTTGTTGAAATTACTGAAGTTTATGGTTTTTTTTTAAGCAGGGATTGGACCGAACAGCTGCATGGTTACTTTGCCACTGATTGGTCTCATTTGTGGTTGCCAGAAAATGGATAGCCTAAGAAAATTATGATAAATCGTGAATTCTATCTCAACCACACTGTGATGGATCTAAATGATGCAAACAAACCTTTTACTGCATCTACTAATTCATTCGAAATGCAGGGAATGAACACCTTCTTTGGTAATTTCATGACTTAAATTTCCCCTTTCACTGATCTTGGGCAACAATCAGAACTTATGACCTGTACTCAGTCATCAGCTTCACTGAGTGTGTCAAACAATGCTGATGAAGCTCAAATATGGTCATTGTACTTTGGCGGATCCAAATTCAAAGAAGGAGCTGGTGCAGGAAGTCTACTCATAGATCCCGCAGGTAATAAAAGTTTCATTGCCTGTTGATTAGAGTTCGAGTGCACTAATAACACCGCGGAATATGAAGCACTTTTACAAGGGATTAGGAAATCTCTGGATATGGACGTACGAAATTTAATTGTATTTGGTGATTTAGAAATCGTGGTTAGGCAGGTAGGAAACTCCATACATTGCTTGTCACCACATCTAAAAAGTTAGCAAACTGAGTTATGGATTTTAATGCAAAAATTCTCAGCATTGAACATAAATTCCATTCATAGACTAAGTATTTTAGAGGATGATATATTGGCTAATGCTACTTCTTGTTGGATTACTGAGAGGCGGGGTGAATCAGTAATAGAGCAATTTAATCCCTTTTAACCATATAATCCAAGTGCTATATCAATGAAGCATTGTTATCCAATAACTGCAGAGTAAATAAGCAATGAACAAATGAACAATCATACACATACACAGTACACCAATGTTTTACGTGGAAACCCAAATCGGGAAAAAACCACGGAATGCTTTTTCTTATATGCCTTGAAGAATTACATTCATTGGAAGCACCAACTTCCTTTGTTTTCCAGCTGCAACTGGAAGGAGGCTCCAACACCCTAGTTTCTCAGGCTACAACCTGAGGGAAGCTACAACTCCCCAAATCTCTGGCTACAACCAGAAGGAGGCTACAACCCCCAATGTTCTCCGGCTACAACCGGAAGGTGGCTACAACCACCTGTCCTTGCCCCGTCCTCCCACCCTGAAGTAGAAGTAGAATGATGGAACCACTGTCACACTATCACTGTGAGATATACCGTTGTAAACCTGTACCAATAAATCTGAACCATGCGTCAACCATGCATCAACCTTTAATCAACCTGTACCATAAACAAGTGCATCAACCATGCACCAACCTGTAATCAACCTGTACCATAAACAA
>JASDQU010684505.1:0-20592 GCA_032191745.1 Picea mariana
TTCATTGTGGTGATGACTTGTTGATGATATATTGTTGATATATGTTGCTGATATGTGCTCACATCTAACTGGTTATAAATGACAACAATGGGTAATGAATAAATGTTGAATGCTAATTGATGAGTTTTTGTGCAAGAGGGAATTTTTGGGAAAAAGAGCCCCACACTCATTCACCCCCCCTCTAAGTGTGGTAGGTGTGTCCAACAAATGTCATATTATTTTTTTTGCATAAAATTTCTTGTATTTTGAGAGATTTTTTAATTAAATTTGATTTTAATTTTCAATTTAGAGTTTTGTCAAGTCTTGTTGAGCTGTCAATTTTTGCCCAGTCCCAAGATGGTCGAGTTTTTGTTGAGTCTGAGTTTCACAACCTTGGTTTGAAGAAATGTTGTGAGACATGACGAAGTTCTGTGAGTTTGTTGGGTCAACGTTGAAATGGATAACCAATGAAAACTTGTTTTGAAACTTTCCTATAAATGAAACTTGCCAAAACCTGTTGAACCCGACGCGAACTTGTTAGACTTGTTGAAACCTGACAAAACTCGCCCATTAAGCAAAGGTGGATCCCACATGGAATTGACTTGGAGAAAAGGCCAAAATGTGTTTTTTGGAGGGAGAAATATGAGTAGGAACACATGAAAGGAAACCCTAAAGGCATATAACCCAAAAACAAGATGCATTTCACTCATTTGGTCATTTTATCTTCATTGATTTGAGTTTTTAGTTGGACTGTGAACACTGAAACATTTTTCAGCAAGTTGTGTTATTCTTGTTTGGGGTTCAGTTGGAGTCTTGAGAACACTTGTATTTGTGGGATGGAGACCAAATAGGAGATGGAGAGCCAAGATATATACATGTTAGATCTTCAGTTTCAATTGCATTCCGATTTTGAAGAAAGTATTATGATTTTCAGCAAAATTGATTTTGGAGATTTCATCTTCATTTTTAATTCAGGGATCAACCTACAGTGATATACTCTTCTCTTCTTTGTATTGAATCTTGACTAACCATGGATCCTAAGTCCAAAACGTGGTTTGATCAAGCATGATAACATGCCTTCAAACTTGAATCGAATGATGACCAGAAGCTCAAGTGCAAACAGTATAACCACAGTATGCAAGGGGGGGCACAAACAACCTGAAACACCACCTAGAATGAATTCGTTGCAAAGATGTCATAGTCCCATGCAAGCTATTTGATTTATGTTTAAGATTTTGAGGATAATTTTAAGTGCTAGATTTTTTGTTATCATATTTGATGAGATGAATTGATGGAAAACCTATAGTTTTATAGATTTTAAGGATGGAAATGTCTTTAATATTTTTTCTACACAAAATTTTCTGTATTCTGAGTGTTGTTTCTATTTGAAGAGTTTTGAACTGATTTTTGTTGAGTTTCCAAGTTTTTCCATATCCCAAACTCATTGAATTTTTGTTAATCCCACGTCTCACAACCTTGGTTTGATGTGAATTTAATTTGTGTGGTTGGTGTGCACTGTAGTCAAAGCATGGAAACAATATAATGGGCATGCCATATATTGGTCTTAGGGATAAAGAAATATTAGGAACATAAACTACCACTCTCCAAAATGAATGAAATCATCTCCATACAAACTTGGCTATTAAGAAAAGATCATTCATATTATAATCAGAATAAGATTTATTAAAAATGAAACCTTCTTTTAGAGAAAAATGCACAATGACTTCAAGATGACCAAATAGAGAGGATGGCAACACTTTAACAAGATAATGATTGTCAAGAAAAATATTGTTTGGACTAATAAGAAACTTGACAATTATAGAATTGATTTCAGTTTTTGTTGATTACACCATGTAAACCAATTTCCCTTAGTATATATCTAGAAGGAAAATACATGGGGTAAGTAAGAGTTATTGTCCTAATACTCAAAATAACACGCTCAATCAATATACACAGTGTATGCCAAATGTGAGTGTGGAGAACAACTTCCTTATAGTCAGGAACAAATTCCTCCAAATAACCCAAGTACATCCATATATCCAAATCATATGTTCAATTGTTTCATGATAATGACTATATTGATATCTATATATACATATTCTCACTCATTGCACATGTCGCCTGTCTATTAGATTGCCCCCTATTTAATATACATTTAACACCATTACATATGCATTCAATCCAATTACATATACATTCAACCCCATATATACCCCCCATTGGGTCATAACATAAGTACCCTCATTCGAAAAACTATCCTAAAATCTTTGTGGCTAAATATTTCGCATGTGATGAAACCAAGTAATCGAGTTACTTATACTTATGCTCTCATACAATATGATTATTCATCCATCCATATTTAGTTCTTTTCAGTGTCATTCTTTGATAGCTTCATTTCCTTTGATTCCTTAAATATTTGATAATATCTTGTCGCATAATTGTTCCTTGATGCCCTATTCCATTAATATCCTTGACTTTAACATCTTCTTCCTTGGTAACATTGATGTGGAACCAAATCTCATGGAGTAAAATAGTAAAATCTCTCTTTAACTCTTCTATCAAAAATAATTTTCATCTTATTTTGATATTCTTGGAATCTCTCATTCACTTGTTCTTTGGTATGTTGCACCTTAATTATCTAATAAACTCTTCTAATAAGATCATTAAGATCTTCATTTGCATAATGTATTAATATTAATATTAAAATGGTAATATTAAATCAAATTATTTATTTATTTATTTATTTTAAATAAATATTGTTCGTCACACTTGCAACAAAAACTTAAATAACTGTGAAGGTTTTGTTACATAAACAACGAAAGTTGTCATCGCAAGTGCGTCGACAACTTAAATAGCTGCGACATTTTTTATATAACCAACGGAAGTTATCGTCGCACTTGCACCGACAACTTAAATAGTTGCAACAGTTTTTCTATATAAACAACGAAAAGTTATCGTCACACTTACGACAACAACTTAAATAGTTGCAATAGTTTTGCTATGTAAACAACGAAAAGTTGTCGTCGCACTTGAGATGACAACTTAAATAGTTGTGACAGTTTTTTTATGTAAACAATGAAAAGGTGTCGTCGCACTTGAGATGACAACTTGAATTGTTGCGACAGTTTTGCTATGTAAACAACAAAAATTTTCATCGCAAGGGTCGTCGCAATTAAGACGAAATGTCGGTTTCACATTTTTTCCTAAATTGTCATATTGGTGACGATATTTCTTTTTTGTCACAATTGTGATAAGTTCCCTAAGGGCGTCGCTCTTGCGAAGTTTATTCAATTTCATCACAATTTCTACGTGACATAAAATGACATTTTAGAGAGTATAGATTCATCATAAATTCCATGACATAACGTCACAAGAGTGTCGAAATAGCCGTTGCAAAATGACCCAAATTTGCTAGTGGTGGCAGTTCACTCTCGTAACTACCTGAGAGACTAGACTAGGTGGAATTTCACTCCCATAACTGTTGGTGTGTGTCCATATCACTCTATACCACCACTATGGTGCATTGGTTCTCCTCCAGTGTGCACTCATTGATTTATACAGAGTATATCATGTATAACTTATTCATTATTCATAAAAGTTAATGAGAATTATGTCATTCTTTCTCTCCTTCATATTTCTCAAATTCTCTCTGCAAATGTGTGTGTGTGTGTGTGTGTGTGTGTGTGTCTATATATATATATATATATATATATATATATATTGTGCAAGTTCAACAGATTTACATGGTATCAGATCCGACAGACTTCTAAGCAAAAGCTACACCAAAAAAATTTGCAGGTACAAAAGATTGAAGACAGCGGAAAGATGGATTTCCAAAAAGAATTCATTCTTACACCTTACAACTATTTTGAATGGAAGGATAAAATAACCATACATATCTAAACTAGAGGGTTTTACAGGTTAACCTTGAATACATATACATAACTGACATCAACCATAGAAAAATCCAAGTACTTAAATCGCATGGATGAGGCACTCAGAACAATTTGCAGTCTTATTTCTCCCGATCTCCTTTTTCACATATCTTCTTGTAAGACTCCCAATGAAGCCTGGACCACCCTGGAAGGGCTCTTTGGAAAATAGGATGAGGTGAGGGGACACGTGTTGGAGGTGGATATTCTCACATTGGATCCAAAATTCTTCAACAATATCTAAGATTTATTTACAAAATTCAAGGATTTGTTGTCGCAACTCAAATCTTGTGGCGTTGATAAATCAAAGGAGGAGAAACAAATGGTTCTAACCATTCTTCAAACATTGTTCTTGAATTCTTTGTATTTGTATCCACATTCCATTTTGTCAGATTCACCTCCGGAGCTACCTGGAAGATGCCTTCTTTTGAGAACTTTATCGAATCCCTGACACAGGAGCAAACCAAGATCATCAACATGGGCACAATCAAAGGCCCAAGGGAGAATTCACTCACTATGCATGATGGAAGCCACAAATATAAAAAATCTAAAGCTAAAGATAAATGGAAACCTCATGCACATATGAATAAGGAAGGGTACACAAAACCCTTCATCGATGCCTCTGGATCCAAAGGGGAAAAGGGAAGAAAAGGGGAGAAATGCTCGTACTATCACAAAGGATTCCATCCATAATCAACATGCTTGCAAATGAAAATAGATCTAAGGTATCAAATGATTCAGCAAAACAACCTTGTAGATCGCATTCCCAAAGTGAAAAGAAGAAGAAGCCAGAAGATCTGAATTCCAATAAATGCAATTCTAGCCATGCCTTGATTGCCATCAACTCCTCTCCTAATTCTTGGATCGTTGATTCAGGAGCATCAAATCATATGGATACATCAAAAGCATTATATTCTTCATTAGATGCATGAAAAGGTCCTCCTATTCTGATGGGGGACAACTCTTATATCGAAGTCATCGGAAAAGGAAGGATTGAATTCACCAATGGAAGCTTCAAGAATGTGTTGCACATTCCCAAACTTTTTGTCAACCTTCCCTCCATGTATCAAATGACGAATTCCTGCACCGGAAAGAAATTCATATTCACACCAAATTTTGTGGACATCTACGACATGCAAACCAACTCCAGGGTTGCTACCAGTGAGGTAAATCATCAGTCTAGATTGTATATTTTTTCTTAATTCATTGAACCTAATTCTTCTTTATTGCTTACACATGCTAATGAAAGTAGCAATATATGGCACAAAAGGTTTGGAAATTTTGATTTCATATGCATGCAACAGCTTAGCAAGAAAAGATTGGTTGATGGTCTACTAGAAATCCATTTCTCCAAGGGAGTATGTGAGGGATGTGTTCTCAGAAAACACCCTCAAGAGAAATTCGACAAAGGAAAGTCTCATAGAGATTCTAAACCTTTAGATCTCATACAGACAAGTGGATTCGCTCGAGGTCCCTAGACTCCTAAGACCAAGACAGAAAGTGCTTAACATGGAAACTGACTTTCTTCTAGATCTAAACAAGCTAATGAATGAAAGAGAAAGAGGAAGATATGTACCTTCTGAATGACGTTTGTCCTTGCAAAGTCCAGGTTGAGCTTCAATCTTGAGCTCCTTGATAGGTCCTGCAAGACAAACAAAGGTACAAAATACTTCCTATTCTACTGAGATTAGCTCAAACATAGATCCATCTATTGTAGACAAACTTATATGGAACAAGTACAAGTTTGAAAGAAACAGGGCAAGCATTGATTTTATTAATGAGAAAAAAATGTTACTTATAGCCATAGATGTGAGTGCAACAACTTCATCAAGTTCTCCTTGTCCAAACCCTTGCTTAAATATTCCACTCACGGAATGTTGATGTTCCAAATGATATCTTCCTCATGAGATCATAAGTTAGATGCTTCACATTACTTTCCTCTTGTACTGTATGTTCCCTATGAGATCATAGGTTTCATACCTTCAATCTTTCCTTCCTCTTTTCACCATGAGAAGGCCTCCTTATATAGGCTTGGAGAGGTCCAACCACCTGAGATATCTTTGGGGTAAGTTGAGGATTATCCTCCTTCAGTTATGGACCTTCCCTAAGATCATGGCTTGACCAAGGATTCGAATCCAACTGCCTTCAGAGATTGAAGGGATCTTTCCCTCATTCTTCTCAACAAACCAAATTTCTCCCAGAAAAGGCAGTGCTCCCCAAAAAGGGGCACCAGAGCGTTATAACGCTAGAGCGCCAGTGCTCCCTATCAGTGTATAGGGGAGCTCTCCTCTCCAAAAATGTCTTTTTGAGTGGATTTTTAGTGGCAAAAGGTTTAAAAAATTTGTTAACCCATTCCTCTTGTTGGGCACCAAATCGGACTATCTTTCTATTGCATTTCCATTACCCTTTTTGACCTTTTTGCACTTATTTACCTATGTTTACTATGCTAAATCTGTAAGGTAAATACCCATGCCTTGTCTATTGGAATATTTTGTTAATGAAATAAAGTCACGGAGTTTTGCCTATTCGCAGCACTAAAACGAATTTTTGACCACAGCTTTTGGAGAACATGAACCAAGGCTTCATCCTGCAACAGATCCGCTATTCACAGCAACAACGAAGCCATAAGGAGGCCGCGAAGCTGGAGTCGCAGATTCATGAACCATCTTGGGTATCTCGCTGATTTTGTTTATTTGGTACTGGTGCCATTCCAACTAATGTATATCTTTGGGGATACGGTTACCATGTTTTAGGGAAAGAGGTTGTTCTCCCTCTCCATGTATAAAAGACAGTTTATTACTATAATTGAGGATGCCCCCGTTGAGATTGTAATAACCCTTTTCAGATTTATAAAACATTATCTATTTTGTTGTCTTCATCTTCGCTGTGACTAACACAGCCTTGATCAGAGAGCTGGGCCCACTCTTCTGATCAGGTGCTGCATATTTCTGTGTGTATTATTTATCATTTTATGCTTGTTGTTACAGTGTTTTGATTCTTATGATTGTTTTTCGGAAGTTGTGATTAATCCAGTTTTATCGCAATGTTTTGAATCTTAATCATGAACCCTTGGCCAGAATGGATTGTTCTCTTGCCCTTGCATATACCTNTCTTCATCTTCGCTGTGACTAACACAGCCTTGATCAGAGAGCTGGGCCCACTCTTCTGATCAGGTGCTGCATATTTCTGTGTGTATTATTTATCATTTTATGCTTGTTGTTACAGTGTTTTGATTCTTATGATTGCTTTTCGGAAGTTGTGATTAATCCAGTTTTATCGCAATGTTTTGAATCTTAATCATGAACCCTTGGCCAGAATGGATTGTTCTCTTGCCCTTGCATATACCTTGCACGTTGCCTTGAAAGGATACACACCGAGATTGATAAATTAATGTAGGAAAAAGGGTGAATAAATCGTTCAGACCTGGACACCAACATTTTGGCGTCGTTGTTGGGGAGGCTAACAAGGTGCAAGACAATGATCCGAACCAACCAGAGGTTCAATCTCTCATCTTGGGGAGAGAAAGAGTTTTCTCACTCTACTTCAGGTCCTGAGCATAGGTGTTCTTTCTGCTTGTTTTTATTTTTTCTTTTCCATCTTTTCCAATCTCTTGTCCTGGGAAGGGAGGAGTCTGTTGATGCCTTGCTCCAGATCCTGAGTTAGATTTATTTCTTTCAAACTCTTGTGTTTTTTTTTGGAAACCCTAGCCTTTACCCTGGGGAGGGAGGAGTCTTGTGACCCCCTTCTTTAGATTTGAAAAGTATCAGGTCTTTTCATGGTGTGTTTGTTCTTGTCCAGGGGAGGGAAGAGTCCTTTGATGCCCTACTCCAGGCCGTGAACCTTAGACTTTTGTTTTTTTAGTTGCCTTTCTTTTTTGTAAGATCTTTTGTCTTGGGGAAGGAATGGTCCTTTGACACCTTACTTCAAGACTAAAGAATTGTAGGTTCATGCCAAGACCCTCCATCATACCAACACTTGTATGAACAAAGAACAGAATAATGGGGGCAGAGGGAAAGCCCCAAAGAAGGGAGGACCAAATTTGGGAAGAAAGACCTACATCTAGCAGATTATAGAAAAGGTTGAATCAGAAACATCATCTCACGCAGCCGTGAGACCAAGGGCATGAAGAGTGAAGTATGAGGGACAATCAGTAGATCAACCAGTGCTGTCTACAACTTTCTTGGGTAATACGACACAACAGGTCCCCTCCAGCAGTTGAAGAAACATCTAGTAGCATACCTGACCAAGGAAATCTTATGCTAGTAACAGAGGGGGAAGAGGTCACAAGCAGAACCTCGACAGAGTCAGACCACTCCAGCAAGAGAGAGGATGTTGTAGCCGAGGGATCAAGTCATCATAATGCAAGAGAAGGGATCTAAGGAGTATTTGCATCACCAAGGGACCGGGGAAGTGCTGCTAAAGAAAATCGAATCCAAGGGGTAAGGAAGCCTCAGCCATATCCTACAGAGCCTGGTGAAATACCCAGCAGTTATTGGAAGATATTTATGGCTCCCACAACCTCCACTATTGAATTTCCAATTGGAGACCTGGAAGCTGGTGCGCCCACAAAGCCTATTCCATTAGCAGCCTTACCAAAATTTCATGGGCTTGTTTCAGAAGATCCCAACACATTTCTATTCGAATTGGATATAGTGTGTCAATGGTATGACTACATGACGGAGGCCCAAAAGTTAAAAAAAATTCCTTCTACATTAAAAGGAGTGGCTTTGTGATGGTTCATGGGCCTTGGAGGAAGCTCTATTTCCACATGGAATGATATGTGGACAACTTTTCTGGAAAAATACCAGGACTACTGTAAATCTCGAAACATTAAGGAGGAACTTTTCAAGTTCACACAAAAAGAAGATGAGAGTTTGGAAGATTGCGTGGAACAATTCAAGTACACCTTACAAAGGTTGGGTCACTCTGACTTGGATAAGGAAATTCTAAAAATTATCCTCCTTCGATCTTTTCGTGAGGACTCAATGGAACTATTGAACATTGTGGGAAAGAGATACATCTCTAAGGAAATCTTTGAAGGTATCTTCGAATTATGAATCCATTGCTCAAGAGGACTTGCAAGAAACAGACAAGGAATTCGCTCAGTAAAAGTGTCTGGCGAAGGTGTCACGAAAGCAGAAATCGGAAACCTGTTAGACAATCTGAGAATGGATATCCTCAGCACCCCATAGGCACAAATGGATACGTTGCAAGTAAAACAGAAGCAGTTGGAATTGGATAGGACTATGGCTATATTTTTCCTGATGTGTAGAAAGAAGCATCCAGAGAGGGAATGTCCTTTAAACTCCATAGAGGAATGTAAAATCTGCGAGCTGAATCATGCAAAAAGCTCATACCCCTCCCTGCCAGGCCTGAAAGAAGTATTTCAAGGAATGGGGAAAGACATGGAGCAACTGTACCTCATGGGGTCTAGAAATCCATGGCAACCTTGACCACTGAAGGGAAATCAAGGTATGTACTCAGACCCATCTCAGTATTTCAATAATTCTAATATGAATCCTCAGTCCATGCCCTATCCTTCCATGTGGCCACAATATCAGTTTCCACCTTGGCAGCAGTGGAACCCTCAAGCCAGTTCGAGCTCCCCATGGGATCCAACTTGGTGAGGATCCCCTCCTGGGCAGTTTCCTCAACCGATGCCACAACAACAACTCCAAATGCCCTTTAATGTACCTCCGGGTAATCAACCTGCCCATCCTCAGCTCCCAATCCAACCTGATCTGAATCCTAATAGCAAGGGAGCTCATCAAACTGACATTCTTAACCTACCTTCATATAGCATTTCCACTACAGAGTTGTATGAAATGAATCTACGATCAGGGCGGACAGTTAATGTTCAACCTCCTCTAGTTACCATTGAACAACTCAATAGTGAAGGTAAGGAATCATAACCAATTAGTAAAGAGCCAAAACAAATTGATAGAAACCAGGCACCTCCTATAAAACAACATCAATTTGAACCAACTTACCCAGAGAGACTAACTTTGAGTAAATCAAGCCCTCAAGATGAATTTGATTTATTAGGAGAATTGCAGAACTTATTTGTTAAAATTCCCTTGTTACAAGCTATGAAGGATGTGCCAATATATGCAAAGACTCTTAGGGAATACTGTTCAAAGAAACCTGCAAAGAAATCCAAAGACCCCCTTACCATTCATGTTATGGGAAAATTATCAGATTTCATGATGGGAAAGTCAATGCCTGAAAAGTATGGAGATCCTGGGAACCCAATTCTGATAGTACAAATTAATGGGGTACAGATTCCAAATGTGTTGGTAGACCTAGGTGATGCCATCAATGTTATCACCACTGAAACCATGCATGCATTAGGTCTTCGTAACTTGAAACATACACCTATAGTATTGGAATTGGCAGACCGATCCACAGTCAAACCTGTAGGAAAGTTGGAATATGTAACAATTTCAGTGGATTCATGGCACTATCCCATAGATTTCCTAGTCTTACAGACGCAATCTTCGGTGGGTGGCCACCCTTTGATTTTGGGTAGACCATGGCTGGCTACTGCAGATCATTACATTGGGTACCGATCAGGGCACATGATTATTTCCAATGGGCACAACATTAAAAACTTAGTGTTATACCCACCTGCAAAACCAAATCCATCCATAAAACCAGCAGGAAGCAAGAAAATTTTATCTAGGAAAGAGCCTGAAATAGAAAATGAGGAATTGAGGCCAGTCCTCACTATTGGACAAGCCCTTCAGTTGAAAATAGAATCGGAAGATGATGTAATCACCTCTTTTATGGATGATCCTTGCTTTGTTCCAAAAACAAATCAACAATTCCTAGAATCTATCTAAGCTGTGAGACTCATGAAACAATTGAACCAACAAAAAGATCAGAGGAGCTACCTGTTGATGCAACCAGGAAAAACCCTGAATATTAATCCAACCCTGTCAGAATCCCAGAAGAAGCAACTCGTGGATGTCCTTTGAAAACACAAAGAAGACTTCACCTGGGATTATACAGATATGAAGGGGATTCCTGCTAATTCATGTACCCATCATATATACATTAAGGAGGATTGTCAACCTGTGAGACAACCTCAGAGAAGGATGAACCCCGCATTGAAAAATGTTGTGAAAGAAGAACTTCAGAAATTACTAGACATAGGTTTTATTTACCCCATCTTAGATAGACAATGGGTCTCCCCATTAGTAATGATCCCTAAGAAAAATGGTAAATGGCGGATATGCATGGATTATCAAGAATTAAATAAGGCAACGCAAAAAGATCATTTTCCTTTGTCATTTATTAATCAAGTTTTGGACACATTGGCTGGTAAAAAGTTTTTTTCTTTTCTAGATGGGTTTAGTGGATATAACCAGATCCAGATAGCTCCTGAAGATCAGGACAAAACCACTTTCACATGCCCCTAGGGAACATTCACATACTGGGTCCTTCCTTTTGGCCTATGTAATGCTCCTACAACATTCCAGAGGGAAATTTTGGGAATCTTCTCTGATTTGATAGATGACAGTGTTGAAATCTACATGGATGGATTTACTCCATATGGGGATTCATTTCTTGAAGGGATGAAAAATTTAGAAAAAGATCTTGAAAGGTGTATACAAGCACGTGTCTCGCTGAGTATGGAAAAAATCCATATGATGATGGAAGAGGGAATTGTTCTGGGACATTCGCTCTCAGCTGAAGGAATCCGGATGGACCCAACAAAGACAAAGGTAATTCATCATTTCCTAACACCCAAAACGCCCACGCAGGTATGCAGTTTTATTGGTTGTGCTGGTTATTACAGGTGTTTTATAGAAAATTTTGCTAAAGTAGCACATCCACTTTTTCAATTGCTAACAAAAGATTCAGATTTTGTGTGGACAGAGGACTGTGATGCAACCTTTACGAGAATTAAGGAATTGGTCTGTAGCGCTCCAATCCTTAGAGGTCCGGACTAGGCATTACCTTTCCATATTCATACAGATGCTTCCCAAACAGCGGTTGGTGCAGTATTAGGACAACAAGAGGACAAAATACCATACGCAGTTTACTATGTTAGTAAGAATTTGGCTCCTGCTAAATTAAACTACACAGTGACTGAGAAAGAGTTCCTTGTTGTCACTTACGCCATCAATAAATTCTGGCACTACATTATCGGGTATCCTACCTTTCTGCATATTGATCATGCAGCTATCATGTATTTAATGAATAAACCTGTTACTCCTGGTCGTATCACAAGATGGCTCTTGCTACTACAAGAATTTGACATTACTATAGTAGATAAACCAGGGAAGGACAATGTGGTTGCAGATTTCTTATCTAGGATAGAACATGAGGGTAAGAATACACCAATTGAAGATAATTTTCCAGATGAGCATCTTTTTGCAGTATCTGCTAACACTCTGTGGTATGTAGATATTGCTAATTATCTTTCTTCAGGGAACGTGCCTCGTCATCTGTCATATAAGGAGCAAAGGAATATTATTCACCAGAGTACCTGATATTCATGGATGGCAGGATATCTCTTTCATACAGGGGGTGACGAACAGATTCAGCATTGTGTGGCAGAAGATAATATTTATGAGATACTGAAGGCTGCACATGATGGACCCTATGGAGGACATTTTGCAGATAAAATAACAGGTCACAAAGTGCTGGAAATGGGATATTACTGGCCCTCCATATTTCGTGATGCCCGGGATTATGTCCGAAGGTGTGATAGCTGCCAACGGATGGGACAACCTAGGAAAGCAGACGAAATGCCTCTACAGCCCCAGATAGTTCTTAAACCATTTGAGAAATGGGCCATTGATTTTGTTGGACCCTTCAACCCACCTTCTCATCAGAAATCTTACATCCTAGTCTGCATTGATTATGTAACTAAATGGGTGGAAGCCAGAGAGGTCACAAGAGCAACAGAACAAGTAGTGGCAAGCTTTCTTTTTGAAGAAATATTTGCCCGATATGGTACTCCAAGGGAAATTGTGTCGGATGGAGGATCACAGTTCACATCTCACATGATAGGAAAGATGATGTAGAAATATGGAGTCAAACATAGAGTAACAACCCCCTATCACCCCCAGGCGAACGAGCAAGTAGAAAGCACAAACAAGGTATTGGAAAATATCTTGACAAAGACAGTAGAAGGTCATCGTCGGGACTGGGCACAAAAACTTCCAGAAGCTTTATGGGCATACAGAACAACATGGTGAAACACAACTGGGTTTTCTCCATTTGAATTAGTCTATGGGAAAGTCCCCTTGTTTCTAGTGGAATTTATGATCAGTACACTCAAAACAACTCTAGAAGTAGGCCTAGACCCATCAAAAGCATAGAAACACCGACTTAAATAGTTGAATGAGTTGGATGAGATTCAGTTAGTAGTTTTCCAGAAGACCACTGTTGTTCAACAGCAGAGAATGAAATGGCATGATAAATTTATCAAAAGTAAGGTGTTTCATGTGGGAGATTGGGCATTACTTTACGATTCCCGATTTAAGGATTTCAAAGGCAAGATTTTCACTCGCTGGATGGGGCCATATCAAGTGGACGCAGTTCGAAAATGGAATGGTTAGATTAATTACAATAGATGAGAATCATACCTTGTTCTTAGTAAATGGACACCGTCTAAAACTATACCATCGTCCAGCCTCTAGAAATGCCTTTGTCAAGCACCTTTCTAACTCATCTTATTTAATGGTTGTTGGAATGAAGGACACTCTCTCTCTGCCTTAAAATATATATATATATATATATATATATTGTTATTTCTTACTTGTTTTTATTTTGCAGGAATAACAAAGGAATATGGCCAGGAGAAATGTAACACTCGGTGTTGTTACTCCGCAACTTCCATTACTTCATAGGTGTCGTTACTTCGTAATTGTCGCTACTCCGTCATTGTTGATTATTCACTATTGTTGTTACTCCTTGCTACTGTTACATCCTATTATCGATTACTCCGTCAAACATTTTGATGTTACTCCACCAAAAGGTAGGTCCCCAGGTATGTCTCCGCCGAATTTTATGGATTTAATTAAAATATTCCAAAAAGACATCAAAACATGCCATGGATGGCCATAATTAAGTTGGGGGGGGCAACCGTCATAATAAATGATGACATACCATGAAAAATCATTTATCACACACAATCCTCACCAAACAGAATCCAATGAATTTGATACTTCGTAATCATAACTTGATATTTTGAAATGCATACTCGTACACGCAGAGTCATAATCAGCCACCTCCCCAACACACTGCATTAAATTTCTAATAGTACCACCACAATATATCATCATTTTCGAACATACCAGCACTGTTTCATCCGTCGTCCCCAAAAGTGATATGACATTATTTCAGTTTCCAACGGTTTGGAGCCCCATCATTTTCCCCTACCAGCTAACTGCATTCGTCATGCTGACTCTGCCTCTACAAAAATGGGTGGACGATCTGTGCGGCATGAACCTAAAGATACAATGAGAGTTCAAAAGAATCAAGACGTATGGCAGGTCTTTGAGAACGTGGGTTGGAATGTTTACTTTGACAGGTTGAAAGGGTCAAATGAAGAAATTGCGACAGAATTCACACTCAACTTGAGAGAAGGAAGCTCTCAGGTCCGCGGAATTGAAATCCCTATGACAGAGGAAGCCATCGTAGAAGTCAGTGGACTCCCTCAAAATGGAAAGCTATGGTTTTCAAGAAGGTCTGTCCTTCCGGAGTTTCCCGAAGCCTTTTTACAAGTAGGAGAAAGCATCGTGCAGAAGGGTCGAGGATACGACTGAAATTCGCTGCCGCATCCATGGAAAGAAGTAGCAGAGTTCGTCATGAGATATATGACATGCGAAGGGAGATACTCCACCATATTCAAATACCATCTCTGAATACTAACTCACCTATGATTTCCCCAAGCAGAGGCTTTCTCACTAAATATGCCTTACTTCTTATTGATAAGTCTTCACCTAATGGCACATTCGGCTCAGGAGTCGCGACAGGTATTGGCGGTCATCACCCACCATGGGCTGGTTCAGTTGTTAGTAATGGATGCCATCAGACGAATCCCTATCCTGTGGGAACTATTTCAGGATTCCACAGAGGAAGAAGTAGCAGTTGTTGTAGCTACTAGGGAAGATGAACCAGAGGCCACGGAGGAGGAAAATGTAGGAGAAGATGATTATGTTGACTAGGAGGAATCGGAAGAGATGGAGATGGAAGTTGAAGCATTTGAAGAAGGGGATGCTCCCCAAGAGCAAGCCGAAACCATGGAACCAATGGAAGATGTGGAAGTTGACACAGAAAGGCCCACTAGTACCACGGTCGAGGCTATCTCACAAGAACTAGCCTTGCCTATGGAACTAGCAGAGCAATTTGATAGCATGACAACCACAGAAGCGGTGTCACAACAGATAGGAGCGGGTGAATTGGTTGATATTGCAACTGAGGGCACTCCACAAGGACCTCTTGTCACCATGGATTTGATGGAGGAGGATAACCAGAATGAAGAAGAGGTCGTGACCACCCCGACCATAGAGCCCATGGAAGAAGTGTTGGGAGAACTAGGGTGTGAGGTTGGCACTGAACCACAAGAACCAGCATTGACCTTGGGACCAAATATTGAAGATCCCTGCCAGTTCTCCTTTTTCTCCTTTATTCCAAGAGGAGCAAGGTGAATTCATTCCCTTCGGTGCACAGAAGAAGATCTCGACATTCCTCTAATTCTATCACAAAATCCAAAACCGTGTGGGGTGGATGATACTCAAACAAACACATTAGCAAGAGAGCATCTCGCAAGGGCACCACCAGTCGCGGTGAGCACGCAACAAGAGGAAATAGTTGTAGGTGAAGAGGAGGGGCCAAGCGAAGTGGTCCCGACAAATGAGCCAATGGAATAGCCAGGCGAGAAGGTCGTAAGACTCCCAGTCAAACAAAAACATCAGCTACATTTTAAAGAGACAATGCGGCTTAAGATGGAGGTCAGGAAACTAAGGAAACAGGTACACAAAATGTAGGAGCGGATGAATAAATACAAGCAGCAAGCTAGAAAGTCCAACGCCATAGGAGTAGAAACAGAGACTCAGACGAACCAGGTAGCCATAACCTCTACTGCTACTCAAACAGACCCAGTTGAGTGATTTTTTGAAGACCGTGAGCATGCCTTAATGGTCGAAGTGTAGACTTGGAAATCTATTGCGGCTCAGTATCAAAACAAGGTCAGAAGAAATCAGTAACGAGCCTCCACAACTATTTTTGAATATGTGGAGCATATAGACATCATGAGACTAAGGCATGCGAAGTAGCAGCTCAAGATGGATCAGCTGGAAAAGCAAGTGGCAGAGATGAAAACTGATAAGGAGTAGATGTTTAATTTGGCGCAAGAGGTGATGGCATGTCGCCCCCCTGCTTCTTGTTATTATTTATTCTTACATGAACGTTTTCTTTTATTCTGCATGGAGAGCATCAAAAACGATATTAGTTATAAAATAGAAAATGGTGTACAATTCCTTTGAATAATGAGGCACCATGACGTTCCAACTCAGCATTTGATTTGTGAATTTTACCTGCATGGATATCTGCTGCGCCTAGACAGAGAATTCAATCCAGTCCCATATGTCAGAGACATTCATTTAAGGGCCCTCACCTCTTACACTTTCAACCAGATTAGCTGGCAGAAGGCTTTTAACACATTTTAATCTAATCAGGTTACAAAATCGTTTATAGTAAGAGGAGAACCTGAAAGTTCAATCACCATGTTCACTAAACACAACATGTTTTTGGGAATTCAGGTGAATAGAGATAGAATGTTGAGTACACAAAAATGGTGCCTTGATCTTTGTGTTAAGCAAATAGTCACATTTCATGAAGAGGCTCTTGATTGCTGTCAGAAAAGGTGGATGATGGAACCTACAACTGTCCGGAACAAGGAACCTTTTGGGGCTCCAAATTTTTCACGAGTGCTCCCCAAAGTGCCCAGATATGTAGCATGTGTCCGAATATGCGGGGTCCGATGGATGGGACTCTGTTTTCAGTTTCCCACTATTTGGTTGCTAGTATAAAATTACACTCCAACATATATCATCCCAGAAGATTGGTGGGAAGAAGTCCTCCATTCAGATGGTTTTAAAGTTCCAGGGACAGAGATGGCCGAAGAATATGATCTCGCCCATTTTTAGGAAGCCAACAGTCAGTGAAATCCAGACCTGCGGAGGCGATGAACTGCATGAGGGCATGCAGAAGGCTAGTTGGGGGGAGATGTTGGGCACCAAATCGGGCTATCTTTCTGTTGCATTTCCATTACCCTTTTTGACCTTTTTTTCATTTATTTACCTATGTTTACTATGCTAAATCTGTAAGGTAAATACCCCTGCCTTGTCTATTGGAATATTTTATTAATGAAATAAAGTCGTGGAGTTTTGCCTATTCGCAGCATTAAAACGAATGTTTGACCGCAGCTTTTGGAGAACAGGAACCAAGGCTTCATCCCATAGCAGATCCACTATTCACAACAACAACCAAGACATAAGGAGGCCGCGCAGTTGGAGTCACAGATCCCTGAACCATCTTGGGTATCTCGTTGATTTTGTTTATCTGGTACTGGTGCCGTTCCAACTAATGTATATCTTTGGGGATACGGTTACCATGTTTTGGGGAAAGAGGTTGCTCTCCCTCTCCATGTATAAAAGATAGTTTATTCCTGTAATTGGGGATGTCCCCATTGAGATTGTAATAACCCTTTTCAGATTTATAAAACATTATATATTTGTTGTCTTCAACTTCACTGTGACTAACGCAACCCTAATCAGAGAGCTGGGCTTGCTCTTCTGATCAGGTGCTGTGTCTTTATGTGTGTATTATTTATCAGTTTATGCTTGTTGTTACAGTTTTTTGATTCTTATGATTGCTTTTCGGAAGTTGTGATTAATCCAGTTTTACCGCAATGTTTTGAATCTTAATCATGAACCCTTGGCCAGAACAGATTGTGCTCTTGCCCCTACATATACCTTATGCATTTCCTTGAAAGGATACGCACCCGGATTGATAATTTAATGTAGGAAAAAGGGTGAATAAATCGTTCATACTTGGACACCAAACAACACCTCTTCTTCCAAATTAGTTGTTTGAGGTATTTCAAGTGTCTCTCTGATGTCTTTATAGGTACGACATAGATAGTATGGCAGTATGATTTTTCTGACACTTGCGACACTTGTGACCAAAATGTGACACTTGTAATATTGATAACGACGACACTAGGCCATTGTCGTAATGAGTAATTTTGATGTGTAACAGAGACACAATCCTGAAAGAAGATCAAAGTCCTCCAAACTAATAATAAGGGAGATTATGTAAATCATGAGATCCATAATCATTTCCATGAGGTAGGGATTCAGTTGCAGGACACAGTTCCCTATACTCCACAACAAAACGGAGTTGTTGAGCGGAAAAACAGATCTCTAAAGGAGATTGCATATTGCATGTTGCATGCAAAGTCACTACCACAGAGACTTTGGGCTGAAGAACTTAATTTTTTAATATACATCCAAAACGAATCTCCCCATAGATCTATCAAGGATAATACCCCCTACGAGGCTTCGAGCGGCCTCAAACTGGAAGTGACCCACTTTTGCATTTTTGGTTCACGTGCATGGGCCCAGATTCCCTCTGAAAAGAGGGAGGCACTTGGTCCATAGAGAACTGAGTGTATGTTTGTTGGATCTTTCCTCAGACTAGCTCATCATTAAGTGAAGTGTCCAATTCGAGGAAAGTGTCTCACATGTACCTCAACAACCACATGCAGACACCTTCATTCTTCCACCTGTCTGAGATGATGAGCATGCACATGTCGACTCTTTAGAAGAGATTTATGATTCAGAGGAATTAGATGATTCATATTCAGATTCAGTACAGTCATATGCAGAGTCAGAGAATCCAGATGCAGTTGCAGAGCTAGAGTAGAGGCCCAAGTGGGCACAAACTACTCTTAAGTATGCAGGGGATCTCGTTGTTGATCCAATCGATACTAGGAGGACTCGATATGATTTAGAGGAGCCTCTTGTTTCACTCACTTACACTAAACCATTTCCATCCAGGCATATTTTTTTGGTTCAGTCTTCAGATCCATAGTCTTATGGAGAGGCTACTAGAAATCCCTTTTGGGAATCTTCCATGCAGGAGGAGTACAACTCCCTCCTCGAGAACCAAACTTGGGATTTGGTTCCCCTTCCTTATAGGAGGAAACATATCATATGTAGATGGGTCTACAAGACCAAGAGTGTAGCGGATGGACGGATTAGCATATACAAATTCATTCTTGTTGCCAAATTATTTTAGCAGGTGCATGGTATTGACTATGATGAGACCTTCACTCCAGTAGCGAAGATGGATTCCATACAATTATCACTTTCCATTGCGGCAACCAAGGGATGGGACTTCCATTGGATGGACGTGAAGAATCCATTTCTTCACAGTGATCTCTCTAAGGAGATCTATATGGAGAAGCCCCTGGGATTTATGCAGGACTCATCTTTGGTCTTTCGACTGAAGAAGTCCCTTTATGGCCTCAAGCAAGCTTCGAGGGCATGGTATGCCAAGATGGACTCCTACCTGTTGTCATAGAACTTTGTATGATGTAAATCATACCTAAATTTCTATATGCTCGGGATGGTTGATTCACTTCTACTCTTAGTTCTATATGTTGATGATTTGTTTTTCACAGGTTTCTCGACTTTAGCGATTGTTGTAGTCAAGAAGATTCTACATGATAGGTTTTTGATGATGGACATGGGTCCACTACACTTCTTCCTTGGACTCGAGATCATTCAGGATGCAATAGGCATCAAATTGTCTCAAGTCAAGTATGCACAAGATCTACATGATAGATTTCACATGACAGACTGCAAGTCTGATCCGACTCCTTTCCTATCAGGGGTCAAACTTGAGGATCACAGGGAGACTCCACTGGTTGATAGCACACTGTACAGACAGCTAGTGGGGAGATTGTTGTATGTCACACACTCCAGACTAGGCATCTTATATGCAGTTGGCGTAGTTTCCAGGTTCATGCAAGAGTCATATGAGCTACATTGGAAGGATGTAAAGTGTATCCTTCGATACATATAGGGCATCATCACCTTTGGGATTCATTATGCAACAAACTCTACATTAGATTTCATCAGGTTTACTGATTCTGATTGGGATGGCGATAGCATTGATCTCAAGTCCACATCTAGTTACTCATTCAGTCTTGGTTCCGGGCCTATATGTTGGTCAAGAAAGAAGCAAGATGCCATTGATCTCTCTTCAGTCGAGGTAGAGTATAGAGGGGTAGTTAACATAACCATTCAAGCTATGTGGCTACAACATTTTCTCACTAAGTTGGGCATTCAGTTTCATCGGTCGATCGTCATCTAGTGTGACAACCAAAGCACTCTGAGGTTATGCATAGATCTAGTTTAGAGGTAGCGGACGAACCACATCGAGATCCACATGCACTACATCCAAGACTTAGTCCATGAGGGGATCATCGACTTACATTTCTTTCCTTCAGCAGAACAAACGACGAACATCATCACCAAGACCTTCACTGAGCATAAGTTCCATTCTCTGTGAAGTCATCTTGGAGTGAAGGACATAGTTGCCTAGCAACTGTAGTTCTTATTTTTACATACATTGTAGCTTGAGGGGGGTGGGG
>JASDQU010684505.1:20662-31920 GCA_032191745.1 Picea mariana
ACCTAGGATTTCTTTTTCCTAAGTTTTTTCCTTGTTTATTAGTCATAATTAGTCATTAACCAGTCTCCTATATTTTAGGGGAGAATATTCCACCTGGAGAATATTCTCTTTCAGTTGACACTTCAATTTGACTAGTTGAGTTGAGTTTAGATGTTGCATTGGTTTTGTCACCATGCAACATTGGGATAATCAACAACTAATGCGCACTTTCCTTGGGATCATCACCATACTGGCACATTACACTTGATTTCTTGAGTTAACTCCTCACTACTCTATGTTCAGTCAGTTAACTGAAGACTAGTTGACTAGTTAACTCAACTAGGTGGCGGTTCACTCCCATAACTGCCTGAGAGACTAGACTAGGTGGAAATTCACTCTCGTAACCATTGGTGTGTGTCTAGAATACTCTACACCACCGCTATGGTGCATTGNTTGAGTTAACTCCTCACTACTCTATGTTCAGTCAGTTAACTGAAGACTAGTTGACTAGTTAACTCAACTAGGTGGCGGTTCACTCCCATAACTGCCTGAGAGACTAGACTAGGTGGAAATTCACTCTCGTAACCGTTGGTGTGTGTCTAGAATACTCTACACCACCGCTATGGTGCATTGGTTCTCCTCCAGTGCACACTCATTGAGTTATACAGAGTATATCATGTGTAAATTATTCATTATTCATAACGGTTAATGAGAATTATTTCATTATTTCTCTCATTCTTCTTCTTTCTCGAATTCTCTCTGCAAATGTGTGTATTATTGTTTAGCTAGATCTATTCTATGAAATTTAAACACAATTACACCCTCGTCATCTGAGTTTATAGTGAATGACCTTATTTGTTCATGACCACTACTTCGAGGTTTGGTCTTTGATGAAGTACTTTTATAGGATACATTAGGTGAATTGGGGTTTTTATTTGTTGTCTCTCTACCCCTTTTCTTGTAGCACTCATTAATGCTAGAAAATCATTCAATATCATTTAGGGTATCTTCAACATATGCTTTGAGGGCATTCTAGTTATCTCAACCTCCTTCAAATTGCTCAAATTTACTTAAATATGAAGCATACCCGACTAAAGACATGTGCATAATTTTTTTATTTATTTTAGATTAAAACCCTTGATGGATTGGGCTTCCTTAAAATTGATTTGATCTAACTGAAGTGTGTATTCATATAAATGAGAGATATGTTTGGCATATATCTCTCCATGGAAATGGGATAAAATTGTTTTTCCTTTTCTCATTGAAAAAGTGCACCTGGTGCTTATACTGTCTACACACTTCAATGACAAAAAGTATTCCATACACATAATGGTAACAACAAGGTTTTCCCTTGGAATCCATACAATATTAGAAAACTAAATTCCTCCAAAGCTTCAAAAAATCATTTTCTCATATAGAAAGGATGCATCTTCCAGTGATAGCCTTGGCATTGTAGGACCGTGAATCATTTTCTTAAAAGTAGACATAAAACCATTTTTGACTTCATAAAATTATATGGGGCCTTGTGCCTCCATAACATCGGGTACGAGACAAAATTTGGTTCCTTCTTGAAGTCAAAATTTCTTTCTCTATGAAAATCCTCAAATATGTGACAGTAAACTATAACAAATACCAAATATGATGTCATGTATAATTTTTCAGTTTTTCTTCGGCTCCCCAACTAAAATGAAATTTCGTTTGAGATTATACAAGCCTAGTCAATCATGGAATTTTCATGAATAGCATGATGGAGAATATACACAATGTATTTTTTTACTAAGGTCATGGACTCTAGTCGAATTATTCTTGTGAAAATCCAGGCAAACTCTTTATATGGGTATTTCATAGAGCATACCTCGACTTGAGCAGAATTGATGTCAATTCCTAGGCTTGTGAGGTAAATGTTGGCATAGGGGAAGACCCAGGGTTCATCTCCAAGAGCACATCAACAAGCCCTAACTACTGGCCCTTTCGACAACACCTATGAAGTAGATGCAGCCTCACCTGAAGTAGTTATGAAGGGGTTGGAGGACAGAGATGTCTACAACCAAGGGGAATATCAAGTGGATCTAACACATGAACAACACAACATTCATATATCACTTATCATCTTGGTCTCCTCCATGTATCTATCAGATCTACCTTAGCAATGCAATAACAATATATGAATGACAAATACAAAACACCAATCATACACAACACAAAATATACGTGGTTCACCCTCTCTCTAGGGCTACGTCCATAGAATTGTGCTATATTATATTGAGGTAAAGCATACAGTTCTTGTCTATGCTCTTATCTAGCAGATCTCCTTTATTCTCCTCTCTTTCTCTTCCCCCCCTACGCACCCAGCTACAGGGTTGATCTTCACACCCAACTGAAGATCTTACAATACCAAAAGGCTCCCCCACTTAACACTTCTCTCTCATAATACAATAATCACTCACATCGACAATGACAACCTATCTTGATATCAGCCCGACCTAGGTCCTCTTGAACTCTATTTATACATTACAATAGCTCATCGACAGCCTTAGGCTGAACCTAGGTGTCCAAAACCCTAGATACCAAAACCCTAGGTCCACTTGGCCCATATTTTCAGGGCTTCTCCAGCCTGTCTTTCCTTCCTTCTCATGTGGTGCTCCAAATAATCCAATGGTGGCTCTTTCCACTTGATGACTTATCCATGATCCTTCTTCCTTGTTGATCTATCATCCTTGATCTCCTCGTCCAATGGCTTGCTTTCTGACACTTTGCTCCGTCTTTTTTGCTCTTTTGTTCACTTCGTCCAAGTGGTAGTCACCGTGTCTTCCATGGAGTTTGTATTTTACCTCTTCTTCCTCAATCTTTGCTTCCTTTAACAACCAAGGGTCAACAGGCCCCCAACACTCACCTGTGACTCGTCCTGAGGCACTTCAGATCTAATCTTCTTGTTTTACTTCGACTTTGGGCTGCACAGTGTAGTCTTTGCTTTCCGCTCTATGCTTCCTCTCCATCCTTGTGCAGACTATCTTTTTTGTGTCTGGTACCTATTTTCAACTACACCTAGTACCTAGACCCTTTTCTTCATGCTTCTACTAAGAGCTACAAGGCAGCTAGTTGTCATAGTACAAATTCAGTCGACTCCCATTCACTAATCCTCCCTTCCATTCTCCATTCAACATCTTTAATTACGCAACTCCTCATTTTGTGACATAGGCAATCTCATATGGCCCAAGCCAATGCGTTCTAAACTTCCCAGGATGTTTTAGGAATTTAATTTCATACACCAGTACCAGATCACCTTGCTTAAATGTCTTCTTCTTGATGTGCTTGTCATGATAAGACTTTTCTCTTTCCTTCTGAACCTGTTGATGAAATCCTGCAATAAATCTGTCTTCTTCAAGTTCAACTAACTGTGTGAGCCTCTCCTGAACAGCACCAGTATCATCCATACGTGTAAAGGAAGAGATTCTTAATCTTGGTACCAATCCAGAAAATCTGTTTGTAAAAGAATATACCTCCTGGCCTCCCACGTTATCTAACACTTCATCTGTGAATGGTGTAGGAAAAGGGTCATGCAGACAAGCATTGTTCAGCTTCCTGAGATCTACACAAATATTGATTTATCCTATTTTCTTGTCTTACACCACCATAGGGATTATCTACTATGATTCTTCCACAGGTTCTATAATCCCTGATTCCAGCATTCTGTCAAGATCAATCTTCACTTTTTCTTTATATTTAGGGTTCAATCTGTAAGGTCTCTGTTTGATTGGTCTAGAATATGGTTTTAAAGGGATCCTCATCTCTCTCATCGATCCTTTAATACCCTTCATATTAGTTAACTTGGTTGGAAACAAGTCCTGATACTTGTCCAATATCTCTGTAATCTTGTCAATGGTAACAACATCCCAATAATCTTTGACATTGGAAAGCTTAGGTGTCTCCTATGTTCCAATATTGACTTTCTTGATCTTGATAGGTTGTCCAACAAATGGTAACTCAACTCTTGGTCCTTCCACATCTCTTTGGCCTTCTATCTCTGCGATGTTCACCTTCCTTGGATCATCACCTTCATCAACATTGATGTTGTAACAACTCTGCAGTTTCTGGAGGGGCGTAGTCCATTCATCCTCTTCTTGTTCCAAAGGGAGGCTAGATGTCTCTTCAAGTAATTTATGTCTCACAATCTATAATTCTTGGTCTATTGAGGGATATTGTCTTTCAAATAAAAAGGTGGTTACAAAATTATGAATCATACCTTCCTAGTCTGCAGTGATGAGGCGCAACTCCACTTGAAGGTATTAGTTGATAGGTGTAGTGTCCAGTGTGTTAATGAATTTGTGCACCCATTGTTCTCTAGGCACATTGCTCTAGGCTTCTTCACAGCATCTCCTGGTCCTTTGGGAAGATTCTACCTGTGTACCTTACTTTGCAGCTTTCTGCTTGTGCTGAGAATCGCGTTGTCATCAAAGTATGACATTATACCCAATCTGTAATATTACTTTTGTGTGTCCCCCACCATCTTGCTGGTGTGGCCTTCAAGGCCTCATCTATTGCCTACAACCTTTGTTATGTTGGTACACTTGCTTCAAAATCTGATAGGAAGGCTTCTAAAGGGTTCAGACCATCAAATGTAGGTAAGTTACTCACTATTGTGTCGATCCAGCGAATTTCTCTGGTTAATATAGCACATCTTCTGGTAGATACTTCATGCATCTGGTTCTGCCAGTTCTCCCATGCTTCTTCTGAATCTGATGAACACTCCTTGTCACTTCACCGGCTTAAGTTCCCGTCAGCTATAGGATTAATGTACTCCTATTGTCTGGTTGTTAGCTTGTATACGTTTTCTAGTGCGTATGTGCAGTCTTCTTCTCTGATGGGCTCTATGTATTGTTGATGTTCATCTGGATCTAAAGGTGTGATGACCCTCAGGCCATCTCCTTCAAAATTCATACGTCATTTCTTTAAGTCAACAACAGTAGAGTTATTGAAGTCCAAATCAATTCCTAACAGTGTAGGGTAAGGGAAACTATCATCAACTATTTCAATTACCTCAAAATCTGAAAATGTTCTTATTCCATCAATGTCCACATGGAAATGCTTCAATCGTCCAAATGGGCCGACATCTTGCTGATTAGCCATCCTAATCTTGATAGGGGAATAGATCAACTTTAGTTTCCACATCTGTGCCCAAGTTTTCTTCATCATGACATTGACCTTCGACCCTAAGTCAAGGACCACATAGTCTATCTCATATTATCCTATTTGAGCATTCAAATGTAATTCCTTATTTGTCCTTTTATTCTTACCAATTTGGTGTACTTCCCTATTAAGTAAGGGATCTATCTTTCCTTGCTCATATTGTCTGATTAAATTTGGTAATTCTTGTACAGCGCTTTCATCTTGAATCAACTTAATACAAGTGTATAAAAATTACATGAGCTTGCTGGCCTCTTTTCCTTCTTTTGGTGAAGAAGATTGATCAAATTCCAGAGGCATTCCATATTCTCTCACTTCTGGTCATGTCTTTGATGTAGAGCCTTGGTTTCCTCTGAATTCTTTCCTAGCTTCCTCAAACATTTGTCTTTCTTTCTTTGCATCAAAAGTTGGGGTCTTCTCTGCAACTCTTCGGATTCCCGAATCTTCTGTAGTCTTCCCTTGTGTCAGTCTATCTTCTCCTATAATGATGCCTCCTCTGGTTATAAAATTGACTCTAGGGTATTCTCCGTGAGGTTCAGCATAGATCAATTTCACTTATGGGTTTTGTTAGGGTCCTCGGCTTTCCTAAAGCTTAGCTAGCAGTACAGGACAATCTTCTATAACATGGTAAAACAAGTTGCAGTAGCTGCAAGTGGTACAAGGGTTCTAACAATCCCTTGCAAGGTGTCCAGGTTGTGTGTAGTTATAACATATGATCTATCCTCAGCCTTGTCCCATTCCTCCTCCTCGTCCTCTTCATCTGAATCCACTGCGAGGATTGAAGCTTCCTCTCCCAGGAGAGTTGTATTGCTTAGCGTTTCCTTGTTTTTGTACTTCACCTTGGATCTTATATATGTCTCTTGAACTTTCATGCATGAGATCATAAGCCCTACAATCCCTATCATCATGCCCTATAGACTTACAGAATGTACAATACAAATTTGTAGGTGTCTGAACATACTTTTGCATGTAGTAACACTCACTAGTACGATGTTTGTTTCTGCATACCTCACACCATGGTAAGATGACTTTCTTCAAATAGCTCGGGGCTTCAGAAGCCAATTATTCATTGAATAGAGGGCAATGTTCCTTTTCATGGCCTTCGGATCGACATCTGACACACCAGATGTCTTCTCTTTTATCTTTTCCCTTATCTTTCTTCATATCTTTGACTTGCAGAGACAAACTAGTTAGTTGACTCAGGATCTGACTCATACTTGAGCTGGATTATCCCATAGGGGATGATTCAAGCTTCATGGCGATCTCCAATGCCTCAGCCTACTAAGAAATATTCTGTTGCATCAGGGGAACTCTGATTTGTGGTAAGAGGGTAGCAATGAACCATTCTTTTTTTTGTTCATCCGGGATCTGAAAAGTTAGTCGGTCTGTCAAGGTTTTGAATCTTTGATCGAATTCCCACACAGGTTTGGTTGCCTTCGGTTTGATCTCTTTCATCTCTGTGATACATTGTGACTCTGATTTAGGGTTCTTAAATTTTTCAATCAACGCGTTCTTGATCTAATTCAATGGCTTAGGTTGCGCAAGTCCTTGGATGGGTTTCATGTACCAACTCAGTGCACGATCTCTGAGAGTTGTACTGAACTGGGTTCTTTTGATAGCTTCATATGTGACATTCTTAATGTTCCATACAACTTCATAGAGGAACCAGTGTTGGTCAAGATCTTCAAATCCATCTCCCCTAAAGATAGGAAGTCTCATCTCATCTTCCATAGATCTTCCTAGGGTTCTTGACTGAATATGTGGTGGGATACTATGGACAATGCTCTAGATGATCTGGTGACTGGGATTACTCTGGTTACCTAGTAATGAATCAACAGAAAGGATAAAAATACTTACTTCAATGGTCTATGTGGTTTCTGAGTTCTCAGGTTCTCCTCGATGAAGTTCTTCACCTTGTCCTTCCTCGGTCCCGATGGGTTCTAAATGTTCTTCATCCGTCAGATCTGCTTCTTCTCCACTATAAAAACCCTCCTCCCCATAGTTCTGCTTAAATAGGTTTGCAAGGTGGACCTCTCAAAACACTCTCCCACTGTGTGTATGTCCAACTTATGTGTCCCTGTCGTTGTCTGAATTCTTGAAAATTAGATTTTCTAGATCTTACCAGTCTACTGTATCTTCAAGATGTTCTTTTCATGCAATAACATCTTGAGTCTCAACTTCAAGAATTGTAGAAATTTTCCTTTGGGTCCCTTGAAGAAATATCTTTCGGCCTGGTTTTATGACTCTACTCTAAAAATAGAAAACCCTGTGATGTACCCTCCAATGGTACTATCGAACCAATGATCTAATGATCGTGATATGGTGCTATCATATTTCTTGACCTTTTTGATCAACTCCGACATCCAAACCATAGGAAGCTTGGATTGGATCTCGAACTGGGTATCGGCTAATGTAGCTAGCCACTCATATAGATTCTAATGGATCCCACCAAAGAATATCTTATGTATATCTTTGAATATATATCTTTCTATCCAATCCTCACTGCTAAGATTAAGGTTCTTATTCTGGGCTTCAGCAAAGTCCTTCTCTTGATCCTCTATCCACTTTTGAATCTCTATCTTCGATGGAAGCCACCTTGACATTCCCTTAAAAGGAATCTGGTCCTGGCAACAGAACCATTTGTTGGCATAGGGGCAGACCCAGGGTTCAACTCCAAGAGCACACCAACAAGCCCTAACTACTGGCCCTTTCAGAAACACTTGCGAAGCATATGTAGTCTCACCCGAAGCAGTTATGAGGGGGTTGCAGGATAGAGATGTCTACAACCAAGGGGAATATAAGGTGGATCTAACACAGGAACAACACAACATTCATATATCACTTATCAGCTTGGTCTCCTCCATGGATCTATCATATCTACCTTAGCAATGCAATAATAGTATATGAATGAAAAATACAAAACACCAATTATACACAACACAAAATATATGTGGTTCACCCTCTCTCTAGGGCTACGGCCATAGAAATTTGCTATATTATATTGAGGTAAAGCATACAGTTCTTGACTGCGCTCTTAGCTAGCATATCTCCTTTCTTATCCTCTATTTCTCTTCCCCCCCGGTGCACCCAGCTGCAGGGTTGATCTTCACACCTAGTTGAAGATCTTACAATACCATAAGGCTCCCCCACTTAACACTTCTCTCTCATAATACAATAATCACTCACATCAACAATGAAAACCTATCTTGATACCAACCTGACCTAGGTCCTCTTGACCTCTATTTGTACATTACAATAGCTCATTGACAACCTTAAGTTGAAACCTAGGCATCCAAAACCCTAGATACCAAAACCCTAGGTGTATAAAACCCAAGGTCAACTTGGCCCATATTTTTAGGACTTCACCAGTCTGTCTTTCATTCCTTCTCACGAGGTGCTCCAAAGCATCTAGCAGTGGCTCCTTCCACTTGCTGACTTGTCCAATATCCTTCTTCCTTGCTGATTTGTCATCCTTGATCTCCTCGTCCAACGGCTTGCTTTCTCACACTTCGCTTTGTCTTTTCTGCTCTTTTGCTCACTTTGACCCAATGATAGTCACCGTGTCTTCCATGAAATTCGTATTTTACCTCTTCTTCCTTGATCTTTGCTTCCTTTAACAACCCAGTGCCAACAGTAACCTTCAATAATCTATGTTCCTCCTTTGTTTTCTTTAAGAAACTCATCTTCCTCTATATTCTTGAACAACATAGTGGGGTCAGAAAGTCGCAACATCCTCCTAAACACTAAAGGGGACAAGGAAATTGGTGGCTTTCCTTGTTTTTGGATGATTATTCTCTGTGTATCAAACTTACCGACACTCAAGAGGACCATCTCTTTAAAATCCTCTACTTCTAGCACGCACCCATCAAATGAAATACTTGAACTCCAGAATTCACTCAATTCCTTCTCAGTGGCAGAGAGAGACAAGTACCATTTATATGCATGTGACCATTGAAATTCTTGGTCTTTACATCCAAGGGTATTAACAATGTCATCACAATGAAAGTCTTTCCTTTTATTTGACATGTCTTTACACAAATTTCATTTTTTATGAATAGGTGGTGCTCTTCTCAAGATAATATTTTACAATAGGGCATTTAATTATTTATTTATTTTTACCATGTATTGCATTGATTATCAACTATTGTAGATCTTATTTGAAATTTCTCAGTCTGCACTGGCTGATTTTGGATTTATTGCAAATTTTTTACAAAATTCATGCCACTTAATAACAATATTAGATTCACACAAGTGGTGGCTAACATGGTGGTACAAAATGAATTTCATGGGGAATGGTGATATGGTGTCGAGGAATACGAAAAAAAATGGTTAAGTATGGAGGTGTGAAATGGGGGATGGAAAGTGTAATATGATGAATGCAGGATTGTGGGATGCGGGACTACAAGGTATGAAGAATGCAAAAATAAGTAAGAGGGACTCCCGCATCTGAATTGATGAAAGATACTAAGTACCAAAGGGTTTATTATGTGGGTTACGAAAATGGGTAAGTCATTCTGGAGGATGCAGAAATGTGGGATGTGGGACTGTGGGTCTAGGGAAGAGGCGAATGGAATCAAAGGGGTGCCCTGCATCCACATTCAAGAAAATGGCTAAGTATGAAAAAGGTAAAAGGTGCAGTATACATGATGTGGAAATAAGAGAGGTATTTTTTGTGTTGTGGGCTTACGGGTTGCGATACACAAGTATTTGTGGGGTGAGGAGTGGATTGGTCTCCCGCAACAGGACTCTCACAACAAATAAAAATGACTAAGTGTCAGGATCATCGGGTAAGAAAATAAACTAAGTAACTACAACGGAACTCCTGCAACAAAGAAAAATGACTAAGTGTTGAGATTGCTGGGTAAGAAAAGAAACTATGTATAGACTTACGGGTCTGTGAGTTTGTGTACTTGATGGTAGCCCAATCTAAAACCTACATTTCAAATGGAAAAAAGGTTAAGTATAAAATGTACAATAAACACAAGAAGAAAAGAAAAAGTTAAAGATGGATCTATGTACACTAACGTTATTCAACGAATGTAGATCAACGTGTCTCTATTTAACTCATCTTTCATCCTTTGTGTGCCAAATGCCTTGGCCTCTTTCCATTTTCTACCATAGTCCTTCAATCATGTTTCCCAACCTTTCATTATTTTGATGCCAATATCTATCTTTCCTCTATACCATGTTAGTGAATATGCATACAATGATAACATAAATTTTAACCAATAAATGAGAGAAAGCATTCGTATAACATTTTAGTAATTTTCTAAAATACATATCTTATATAAGTACATGATGTGAATGACTCTTCATGTTCCATATTAAATACTAATTAGAATTCTACGCTGAAAAAGGTCATAATTATATGATTGTCTAACTTAACTAACTAAAGTATTAGATGTCACCATTGTTGGACCATGTTGTCATTGATGCCAAAAGATTGATGTCAAACGATCGATGTCCAAGGATTCATGTCAAAGGAACAATGTCATGCCATAGTATATTGATGGATCATGTATTTTCCTTGATGTCAAGTGGATTCATAGTCATGTGATGGCATGCATAGATGAATATGGATCAATGAGTTTTCATTGATATATGATGCATAGATGAAGATGGATCGATGTGATTTCATTGATATATAATTCATAGTTGGATTGATGTAAAGATGACTCATCATTTTCTTATCATGATTGATAAGGAGTACAAACGGATGAACTCCAAAGTGGTCCCCTTATGGTGAAATCTCTCATGGGAAGACTCTTTGCAGTTGAGTTATCCTAGAAGTATGGTTAGAGAACCCATCCTTAATTATGGAATAATTGTTGATTAAGGTTGGTTGTCATTGATGTCAACCCTTGAAGAAAGACCCGCAGCACAAAGGTTTGGGTAATGGACCCAATAGTGTTTGATGTAAATATGACTTGTTATTTTTTTTTCATGGTTGATAAGAAGTAAATACGGATGAACTCCAAAGTGGTCCCCTTATGGTGAAAGCCCTCATGGGAAGACGCTTTGTGGAGTAAGAGAACCCATGCTTAATTGTGGAATAATGAGATGAAGGAAAGTGAATTTGTCAGGGAAAATATCCT
>JASDQU010684505.1:36187-62275 GCA_032191745.1 Picea mariana
CTTACAAATCTACCTTTAAATAAAAGGAACCAACTCTGATACCAATTGTTGAAATTACTAAGAAAACTGAGAGGGGGGGGGTGAATCAATTGTTACCATGCTTAAACAATTTTAAGTCTATTAAACCATTTTTAATCTTTCATCAAGTGACCATCAATATTATACATCATATGAACAACATAAATAATAAGCATCAATCACACATAAGATATACACAGAAACATATTTTCACAAGGAAACCCATAAAGGGAGAAAACCTTATCTTCTTTGAAATGATAGGCAGTCTTTTAAGTTCTTTACATCATCTATGTTTGAGCACCAACTCAAAGTGAGGCTACTACCTCTATTTTACAAGCTCCAACTTGTTTGAGAGCACCAACTCTCTGGTTTCTCTAGAACCCACTAGAAGGAAGCACCAAATCCTTGAGTGTTCCAACACCGACTAGATGGAAGCACCTTCTTCCACTTATACAAGCATCAACTTGCATATATAAAACTCTATGTTTTCCCAAGCACCACCCTTCCACCCTATTTTCTAGCCACAACTAGATGGAAGCTACAACTCCCAATATTCAAGCACCAACTCGAATATTAGAGGACCACAGTCCTCCCCAACACCACCCTTCCTCCCTGATTATAAATAAATGATTGAATAACCAACAACATAGATAAATCAATTCTTACCACTTCTTCTCTGTTCTGTAAATCTGGTATGCCTCTAACTATTCTACAATTATTCTCTTCCTCTGTTTGTTCTACAATTCTTCTCTGCTTCAAGTTGTTCTTCATCTGTTACTCATCTCTGAGTTTTATCTCACACTGTGCATACTGTCGGTCTCACACTGCACATACTATAATTTTCCCTTTCTTACAGTTCAACTCATTTTTCATTCAGAACGACAAACCTTCCACAGTCATTGCATCACCATTTTATCCTATACCACCTATTCAGTTACACCTTGAATCTCCAAGAAAACGCATCAGCAACTGAATCGCCAACCGTCCATGAATCATGATTCATTTTTGGTAACTGAATCATAATTGATCGATTACCTGTGAGGTGAAACAATAACCCTTCGATCAAGTTTCCAATTGACCAGCACCGTTGGATTAAATCCACAGGATTTCGCATTTATCTCATATGTCCACTAGCTGTGACCGAGCACTAAACAGAATTTGAATTTCATGATTTTGTATCTTGACATTCCTGTGATGAAGGGTCTCAACACTCCAAGTTGTGATCGTTGAGACTATGAGATGGAGCTTAGCACCACTATTTTCCTCCCCTCACATGACCACCTGTGGTGACCACAAGCTGCTCCAAGAGGCGCTTTGTATTTCACGAACTTATGAACTTTATCAAGCCTAATCAACAGTCTAGATCTCCAATGATCCGATGATCCAGATCTCATCGCGATCTCGCATATCATGATTCCTGTGACGAAGGTTCTCAATACTCCAACTCACGATAGCTGAGACTCCGAGATGGAGCTTAACACCGCTAGCTTCTTCCTCCACCTTTCGCAGATGTAACCACTAGCTGTGACTACAGCCTTATTCGAAAACGCATTTCACACTTTCGCTTCTTGGGTATTCTGTGATGAGTCCTCTCAACTCTCCATGTTACGAACTCTGAAATAGAGCTTGGCTTCTCTAGCTCTGCTCTCCAGCTCTCGAAAATGTGACCATGAGATATGACCACTCACCAATCAAACGAGCACTTCACTCCTTTGACTTTCTAGTCAGCGAGACGATGATCTTTTGCCATGTGTCCTATGGAACCAATGGTCTAGTTATTATCGCGATTTCACCACATGTCCTTCTTGAATCAACGGTCAAGATCTTATCACGATTTTGCAACTTCACGAGCCTTTGTCATGCCTGATCAATGGTCCATGATCTTGATGATTTGACGATCCAGATCTTTTCATGATCTCGCATATCACGAGTTCCCACACCATGCTCCGTTGACTCCTCCAATGTGCAAGTCAAAGAAAATTCCAATCACTTTCCACGTGTCCTATGACTCCAACGGTCAGGATTGTTATCACGATTTTTCATATTTCAAATTTGAACATATTTCCTTTGGATTTCTCGATCTGTGAAACTCAGAGATGAAACCTTTTTCATGCTTTGACTATTTTCCTCCTTCTAAGCTTACACTGTTGATCTTGCCACCTTTGTCGTGCTTTGACTGTTTTCCTCCTTCTGAGCTTACACTATTGATCTTGCCATTATTTCTATGCTACTGATCATGCTGATATTCACCATATGATCGTGGTGATCTTCACCATCAATGACAAACACGCATACTCTGTCTCTGTCTAAAAACATGCCAACAAAGAGATCATGGGACAATGGACTTCCGCCAAGAATATATGGATAAAGCTAGAGAAGACATACCAAAGCAAAAAGGAACACCTTGAAGACAATTCCATCAATATCAATGAAGGTAAAGAATGATATAGGTGGATATCAGTGGCCACCCACCTTTTCTAACTGGCTCAAAACAGTTTTCTGGCAATTTTGGCAATTTACAATTTTTAGCAGGTTTTAACTTCTGGGGCCATTTTGAGGGCCTAAGTGAAGGTTTTTTGAGATCGAGGTTATCAATGATAGCCAAAGGAATATTTATCCCCCAAAATGAATCTCCTCAATGATACATTTCCAACGATCTATCATACGCCTAAAACGGAGATCGTATGCAAAAGTTATGACCCCGAGAAGTTGATGTACTAACTTACCCAAACGGGGCCCACATGACTTTTGGCGCTTCATCTCCTAGGGTTAGGTTTTTGGATGTCTAGGAATTTTGGAATTTCCATTTATTGTAAAAATTCCTTCAGAGCTTCATTGTAATCATCTTCTTGCGAATGCGAGTAGCCGTCACATCTCTTCTCAGAGATAAGCTGCCACCATTCTAGCGAGTCTTTCACTTTGTATTTTTACAGTCTCTGTACATTTCTTTCATTAATAGAAATCATGTATTATTGTATATCTGTGTTTATGGTTGCATCTCTAATACATTTTTGTTATATTATTGAATATCTGTGATATCTCCATGCATTTCTTTATTATATCTCCGATCTCATTTCGTGCCGAAAGTAATTCGGATCAAAGAATCTCCAAAAACCCTTGATTGCAATATTTCAAAATGTGATGATGTTGAATATTTCTCTACAAGTGAAGAAGAAAATCTAGAAATAGTTTGTGTAGAATCAGATGATAGTTATCCCATGGAAGAAGTAGAAGAAGAACTATCAAAGCTTCAAAAGAAATTTGAATGGGGTCTATTTGAATAAAACTATGACCATTGTTATATAGAATATATCTATCTTTATGATAACACTAAAAAGTTATTAAAAATAATCAAAGTCATATCTTGAAGTTAAAGGAAATGCTCAATGGACAAGAAGAAAGTAAAAAGACTCAATTAGAAGAAAAAGAAGAAGAGATCAAAAGACTAAAGAATGAAATAGAAGAACATAAGAAGGTCGATGATGAGATTAGAAAAAGTCTTGAAGTTAATGTCCATCTCAAGACCAAAATTAAAGAAGCCAAAAGGATAAAGGAACTATTAAAGAATCAAGTGAATGAAAAGGAAGAGTCATGTCATAAGTTGGAATATGAAGTTGTTGATCTTAGAAAGTAAGTAGAGAATCCAAACAAATTATTGAATAGATCAACAATCTTGAATGATATCTTGGATAGTCAAAGATCACCAAATGATAAATCAGGTTTTGGATACAACAAAGAAGCTACACATGTTGAAGCAAGCACCTCAAAGAAGCATGAGGTAAGTCCCTCATTCTCAAAAGATGTAAATAATGTTGCAATTCAACCATCTACACAAGGCAAGTAAAGTTTCAAAAGAACAAAGCAAGGAAGACATCAAGAAGCCATATTTACACCTCAAAGAAGAGAGACTCCTTCAAGATGGACACCAAAGCAAAAAGGTATGAAAATGTTTTCCATGGTCACTATTACTCATGTAATGAATATGGTCAGAAACATTTGGAATGCATATTTTATGCAAGGAGAAATAATGAAAGATTTATAACACCCTAAGATGTTGGAGATGTAATCAAGTAGGACACATTGTTTCTCATTGTCACATCATGTGATGCTACAGCTGTAGTGGATTTGGTTAGAAATCCCAAGATTGTTGGAACACAAGAAGAAAGTCCATGATGAGGACTTTATATAGCATGACTAGAAGAAGGCATGAAGTTAGGAAGGAAGACATTTTTTAAAAGATGGAATCTCACACTACTACATTGGGCACAAATTATGACAAAATATTACGATGGTTTAAAATTTCATCGTATTTTTTTTTCTTTCTTTGGACTAAATATACTTTTTTTTTTTCGGGGTCCAACTGTTGGTCACTCTAGTGACCAACATTCTAGGTTGGTCATTTTAACGACAAAATTTATGCACATCCTTGGGATTTGGATTGCTTGGGATTTGGATTGCACCCTTGAATATGTGATGCACATCCTTTCTAATGGTTTGGGCTTCAAGCCATCCTTTGGCCCCATTCAAATCATCTTGGAAAAACTTTTGACCCACTTTGCCTCATTTGTTGCAACACCCAAAAGGCTCCTTTCCTTTACATCCAAGGAATATGGGAATTTAAGACAATGTTATAGACCACAACATTTGGTTCAAGCCAAGGATCTCAATGTAGAAATTCCACATTATTAGCTTGGAAGGACACACATCACATGAAAGACATCCAATGTTTCTACCGACCTCCTCACCTTTCCAAGAACATAAATCAATGTTGTATATACATACCTCCATTGCAAGCCCTTATGTTGTTCTATATGGCTTGGAAATATTCATTTGATAGAGGTGACTTATAACTTGCTCTCATGGAAACTAACTTACTACATTCTTGTTGAATTCTCTGATTCTTGGATCTGATAGTTATTGTTTTATAATTTCAATGAAAAATTTTGTTTCATAGAAGAATCAATTCAAGAGTTTACAAGTTTATCACCATCAAAATAGACCAAGAGATATCAAAGAGTCACCTCCCCAGCCTAGCACAACTCCCAAGAGGTAGCCTACAAGATAGAATACCAAGAACTTCAAGTTGCAGTGAATTTTACCCCGAATTTTACAAAACCCATTATACCCAAACTTAAAAAGGGATTACTTAATTTGTGAATGTTTCATTTGTGACGAAATTTTATTTTATTTATGAATGTTCCATTTGTTAATTTTGCTCGATGTTTCATTTCCAAATATTTGTTAATTTGTATGTGTGAATGTTTCATTTGATAATATTTGGAAATATTCCATTATTTCATATATTGTTTTTTCAATATTTCTTGCACGTACTAACATTCTTCTTGAAATTCTGCCAGAGTGGTGATTGGGGAAAAGGCCTTGAGCATGGAAAAGGAATTGATCAGGGAAAAGGCCACGTTCCTAGAACCGCATCGACCAAAAATGACGAATATATAAGCGATGAAGAGATATTTGATTCTAGAGACCCCTTGCAAACAATAGAATTGTCCCTGAGAAAGGCCAATAGGGAATTCCAGGATTTGGTCGCTGTTGGGCCAGAAACTGCTGAGGATTTCCAAAGGATAGTTGAATTACACATTAAGATAGAAAATTATGGGGTAAGTCATGTCATCTAACAATATCAATTTTTGGTTTTAAATTTTGTAATTTGATATATGCAATTAACACATATTTCTCATTGTATAATTTTGTGAGATCGATGAGAGGGGAAGGGGAAGGTCCTAGTAGCAACAGTGGGATTGCAACAGTGAACCCGCATGGCCATGTAGCCACCAAGATATTTTCCACCCCAAGTGTGCCGCCTAAGATTGATTCTATGCCTTCTAGGGGTGATGCCACGCCCCCACAACACATACCATATCGTGCAGGTGGTGTACATGATCATGGAACTGATCACTCTTATGTTGATTGTTACCTTGGTTTTACATGTATCCAAAGCACAGGAACATTCGCGGTATCATTTTTGGTCGACTAGGACATGGTTCCTCTAAAAATAGTACAGCTACCAAGTATTTAATATATGTCTTTATAGATATTCCTGTTATATAATTGTTTAAACAATCACATATCAGTGAGATTTAAATTACTAATGATGACGATGTTTTATAGGAAATAATGTGTTCTACAATAGTTTGCATGACTATGCATTAGAAATTTTTGGGCTGACCATTCGACTACGATGGAGTCGACAAGATTCCAAACTAAAAAGCCTTCTCATCTCCAGATTGGTTAGTGAGTTTGGTGACTCGTTCAATAAGATAGAAGTCCTAAAAAGGAATGGAAAGCATTTGAAACATGTTAGAGAAACGTATAGGAATAAATTAGTACAGGACCCCAAGTGCGAATGCCCTTTGGTTGTCCCCGAGAGGGAGTGGAAAGAATTTATTCTCAATGCAAGAGCATTAGCGATGAAAGCACAAGGGAAGAAACCACCTGGCCCTGGAAGGTAAGAGGTGTTTTTAATTTACTATGATGGTCTTTTGTTTACTTTATGAGAAAAACAATCAATATCTAACATATTTAAAAATATTGCGTAGACTCCAAGACACTTCCAAGGCAACAAAGGCAAGACAAGACAAATACAACCAACATAAAATGGGCCAAGGTGGTTATGGGATATTGAAGGAACGGGTTGTAAGTGCCTAAACATTTTACTTTTTTTTTATCATCGTCACAAAATATGTAATTCATTGCAGCTAGTGACTAATGATTTTGATATTGCTCAATGCAGGGGGATTTGTTCAACAACCAAGCCACAGAATAATATATAAAGGTCGGGTTCATGCAGGGTTTTGATGGCATGGTGGCACGATGAAGAAGCTTGGGGCAATCGCCATGTGTCTCTCTGGAGGACATGGTAAATAAAATGAAATTAAAAACTTGACGATTAGTTTTTACTCATTGATTACTTGTAATGTAAAATATATTTTTTATTCATTTAAAATGTAAACTAATGTGTGTATTTTCCAAAATTTCAGGAGAGTAACAATTCTACCAATGCTCCTAATGTACCCGATGAACCACATCCCGACCCCCATATTGATTCAAGCGTTGTTGCCGAAGGACCATTACATAGTGGTATGCACGCATTTTTAATGTTTTTCCATTTTTCAATGAGTATTAATATTTAGGGTATATTATGTACTAAATACTTATATTGTTTCATATGGCAGAGCATGTAGATGTCGATCGAGAGCGGAGATCAACAAGCGCAGAAACAACAATGCGGCCACCAGCTACTGTTTCTACTGCACCAGCTAATTCAAGTATAAAACATTGTAATTAAATCTATATTAATTAAATTGCCCTAGGAACAGTGAATAACAATATCACTTGAATTTTTTTTGTTGTTGCAGCAATGGATGCCCATGCGCATCCTCAACCTCCACGCCGAAATACTAGAAGTTCATCATGGTGTGAGGTGTTGAGTACTGATGACGCGACACTTCAAGAAGGCCCAATAACTATGGGGCATCAGTTAAATGATGATGATGATGACTTAATGTGTGCTTTCATGGATACCAGGAAGAAGAAGAAGAAGAAAAACAAGTGATTAGACATTTTATTATTAATATAAATCCAATATGTATTTTGTTTTCCTAAATGTCATGAATGTTATTTGATTTCATGTTTTTTGTTTTATCACATGGCGATGAATGTTTTTTGCTTACATTTAATGTTACTGGAATTTCTAATTATAGTTGTAAAATCAAGATAGATTGGGTATGGGGAAATGAGAGTGATGTGAGAGGGGGGGAGGGGCCAAAAGAGCTTCCACCTTCATGTGGTTGGTCCTGTTCAGTAGAGAATAATTTATTCTCGAAACGAAGAGAAGCTCATTCAGGTATTTGTCTTTAGTCATTAATTTGTAGAGGTTGTTACATCTTTAATTACTATTCTGAAATATAATTAAGTCATGTGATGAATCGCAGGATAGTGAGGAGCAACATTGGAGGCACCCCATCACTCAAAGGTATGGATCTTGTTAAGGATTGTTTTAAGGTGATATAATTACATATATGTTAGTCAATCTTAATATTAAATAATAATAATATAGGAAATGTGTTAAGAAAGTTAAATATTTTATGTTTTTTATATTTTTTTGGAGATTATTTTTGTTGAAATCATAATTTTTAATTGATGAAATTGTTGTTTTTAATGTAAAAATAGTTTAAATGTCTTGAAATACATCTTTTGTCACTGGATTGTGTACAATTAACATATAATATCTGCAATTGAATCAATCTAAAATTATCAGTCCATTCATAACAAGTTTAGAATACTATATTAGTTTAAAATTTGACAAACTCAACCCTTTTCTACATAAATTCTTCTCCAAATCTATTTTGAATTGAGATTTGGCCCAATTTCAATATGACCCAAATCATTGAAATTTGAAAAAAAATGAATGAATCAAGGTCAAACTTCATTTTGCCAGAAAAAAAAAACTCACTGGAAAATTTGAGATTTTCCTCTCTCTCTCTCTCTCTCTCTCTCTATATATATATATATAGAGAATAAAGCAATAAATCACCATATATAAGTTTTCATCACCATTTCCAAGAGAATAAAGCAAGAAATCACCATAACTATATCTAGAAGAATAATGGTAGGGACCCAAATTTGGATACTCCTGAAACGTTGATACCTAGTGTTTGATATGTAAATTCGACCTCTCTTTCATTTGCAAGTATGTTATTTATCACGCAAGGACTTTTGTGAATTTGGGAGAAGTCTAATAAATCAATTCAAGGACTTGCACCTCAAGGATGATGATCATATTGATAATGCTTTTTATGAGGGAAATTCCTCATGAACCAAGGGATTGCAAAGACAAGAATGGTGAGCTTCCATAATCCACAAAACACATAAGCATATCTAAACAATGTTAGTATCAAAGAAAGGAAAATTATTATCGTCTCAATTTGAAGACTTGCACCTCAAAACTAAATTCTAAACTATCAAAATTTTAGATAAAAGTAATACTTCATAAACCACCTCTATTTCACAATTGTTATCTATGTAAATTTATTCACAACAAACATATCATCCTATATACACAATATTCCCTAACTTTACCTCCTAAAATATTACCCTAAAAAGTAAACCATATTTTATCATATTTTACATAGAAAGTTGTAGCTATTGCTTTTGTTTATAGTTCACCTAAACTCATTCAATACCTCCCATACATCTAATATCCTCATGTAACATTGGCATTTGTTCTTGCCTTTAGAATATCAATGTCAGGTTCTCCTGACTACCTGTAGTATGGAATGGGGTATAGTAGGAGGGGGACTTGAACTTCAACCCTATCCACTAGGATATGTTCACCCTGAGACCTTCAATATATGAATCAACTCTATGGAGAATTGTCTTGTTTCCTAGTAGTGAGTGTGTCTCTTTTTACCATAGCTTCTATGTTAGTGTTTTTCACCTCGAATCTATATTCCTGAATACCTCATTTATGGAGGTGTTTATGAGTTTTTTGCAACCTCCAAGTGTCTTCTCTATATAATTGGGTAGGCATATGGATCTACTGTTAGGTCAATATGATTTTTCCATACCTTACTTGGTATGGACCCTTCTACTCTTATCTTCAATTCTACTATAATCTCTTTAGGCTCATGTTGTTTTGTAGTTGTGAACCTCATGTTTTCATTCTGGAACCCATACTTAAATGATCATATTTACACACCCCCAACATAGGGGTTTGGTGACCTCAATATTTGTTGCAATGCCTAGTTGTGTAGGTAAGGTTTGCAAAGGAGATTTCTCCTTTTAGGGGTGATATAAAAATACAATTCACAAAATTGCAGGGGTTTTGGAAATCCATCTTCATAAGAGATATGTATCATTCAATGTTAAATTTGTACCATTGATCTTTTAAATATAAATCATAGACCCTAGCAAGTGGTCTATGTGCCAATATTTTGTAAGCCTGTTCAATAATCTCCTCACATACATATGTTAATATTGCAATTTCCTAATCCTTTTTTGTAGTTTCTTGCATTTGTTTTACCGGGTCAATTTTTATCTTGGTATTTTCATTACTGAGGACTTCTAAATTTTCATTAAAATCTTGAGGTTAAAGAAAATTTCTCTTCTAGCTAAGTGATTACTTGGTTATGCTCAATGACAAAAACAAAGTTCTCACCTTTTGATTCTTCTTATTGCTTCCATTGCTACTTCACCTTGAGCAATCAAAAGTTGTCTCATCATAACTTTAACTGAATTTGTGGCCACAATGTGTGTTAGAATACTCTTTTGCAGCCTATTCGAACCATATCTCCTTATCCTCTTTGGAATATGCTCAATAACATAGCTACTCTCTTCATGTATCACAAGTGTCTTTTCATCAACAAGTTTGTTGATTTCTTATTTTCCTTTAACAATTGGAACCCCTAACAGGGTGGCAGGATCTTCTTGTTATGGGGAATCTAGAATATCAAATGGCTCCTTAGCTTGGGCTAAGGTATTTTCCTTTGCAGCCCTGGAAATATTTGATTCTAGTTCCTAATCTATTGAGGAGATATCCTCCTACTCCTTCTTCACACTCTGCTACTTCTTATGCAACAGTTGATATAGGCTCTGTAGCATCCATGGATTCTTCAACTACTAGTGTTGGCACATGTTCTAAAGCATGTGATGAGTCTTCAATAAATGGTTTTCATGCTACATTTTCTTCAAGATGGATAATGAACATGTCCCATGTGACATATGGTTGTATTCTTCATAATTCATCGAAAACAAATAGCTTCATCAACCCATGGTGTGCTACAACTGCTTATGTTATCGATTGGACTTCTATATCCATTCTTTGGAGTGATCAACAATTAATTCAAGTAATTCAAGTAATAAATCATCAATACATATGATTAAGCATTTGTCAAATTGATGAAGGCATTAAATCCATTATTTGTGTTTTTCACCCAAAAGTAACTGTCTTCATTTCTAATTGTAGTTGTTTCCTTCAGAATTGGTGGCACAGGTCAGCTTGTTAGCTAATGAACTGATAGAGGGTTCATACCATTAGTATCAGTCACTCCATATCCATATTTATAAAACATTGAATCCATGTTGAATAAGGATTTACTTAATAGAAGGCCCTTCCATACAATCTACCTTTTCAGTCAATGTCAGTTCCCAAAACAAAATTGGTAATCTCATCAACATCTATGCTTGAAAATTACTTCAAGAACAAATTTGGTGTTCTCAATTTAATCGCGATCCTTTAATTGATTTAAAAATTTCAATTACCCGAGAATTTGTGAATTCCCTCGGTGGGTTGTTAATTTTATTGGTTTTAAAATTGAAATTGTATGAGTTGTCTCCATTGGCATTATTTGTTTCACTCCTTTAGACTAGCACTTGGGCATTGTTTGACATTCTGATAATTGTTGTTCAACTATGATGGTACTCTTGAAAATTTATGAGTTGTCTCTCTTGGCATTATTTGTTTCACTCCTTTAGACTAGCACTTGAGCGTTGTTTTGACATTCTGATAATTGTTGTTCAACTATGATTTGGCACTCTTGTTGTTCAAAATTCAAGATCTTAAAGGCTGCAAAATACACCGTCCAAGATGACAACAATAATTTGAAATCTTCTTTGATGTTTTTAACTTCTTCCTACCAAAACCGAAGTGAAAGAAACCAATGCCATTCGAGGAGACCACATACAGCTGGAGTTTCTAAATATGATTGAACTTCCAATTGAAATTTGTGTGCGAGAGCCAAACAATTTTGTTTGTAACTGAGCAATCCATGGGATATTTTGTGTGTTGTTGAGTAACATACCCCAAGTTTCTACTCTTTGATTCACTGCATTCCACACCTTCTTAGGCATACAATCATCCTCTCCTCACACACTTGTTTCTCTGCTCTATTCCTGTGGGAATGGCATAATTTTATTTTTTTTAAACCCCAACATTGTTCGCTCTAGCCACTAACATGTTCGTCGATCTAGAGACTAACATTTTGTCGCTTGCATTGCCATTTGGTCACAAAAACCAACATTGGTCGCTCTAGAGACTAACATGTTAGTCCCTAGAGTGACGAACATGTTAGTCACTTCTATTACCATTTGGTCGCAAACTAGGTCACTTGGTCGCTCTAGCAACTAACTGATCCTCCTTCATTTGACCTTTTTAACTTCAGGTTTGGTCGCTCTAGCGACTAACTGATCCTCCTTCGTTTGACCTTTTTAACTTCAGGTTTGGTCTCTCTAGCAATTAATGTTAGTCATACTGGCTAACATTTGTCACTAGCCAAAAATTTTCCTATTGTGAATAGGCTTCTTTTCCCGGTTGCTAGACCAACAAAGATCCATGTGTGGCCACTAGACCGATGAATGGATTTCGACAAAAAAAAATCAACTTGGTCGCAAAAACAACCCTATGCCGACAAAACTTCATCTCTACTTTGTCGCAAAAACATTCAAATTTAATAGTGCCAGATATCAAGTTCTGACAAGTTGGGACACCTTCAGAAGTGAGTGAAGAAAACTAAACAGTCAGAATAGAATGGAAACCTTAAGAGAAGCTCAAGTTTGACATATTTGGAAGCATACATGGGTTACAATGGTAACAGTCACGTACATACGCAAGCTGACCTATGAATAGGTCGCGTACATACGCGAGCTGTCTATGCAACAAGCTACGTATTTGTGGTAAAGAGCCTTGGGAAAAGGACTATGCACATGAGTTGCAGCATGGTATGATGGTATAAATTGTGGTGCAGGGTCTAACATGGTTTGTTGCAGGTTTTCATGATTACGTGTTGGCATACATAATTGATGTACGTATGGTGATGACATATGGTTGAGTGTTGAAATTCTTTCTTGGATGCATGGTACTAACCCTAGAGTGTGGACTGAGACACTTTTCTATTGAGGAACAATGTTAGTTGTGACAGTGAAGTTTTGACACTTTGGTTATGAGATATATCATGATGATGCTAGCTAGAGATGTCATTGATCTATTGAGGCACACTTCTAGTACATGTATTATTGGATACTTAGTATTTGTTGTAGTGAATGGAGGTTCAGGCAGATCTTTTATGGTACATGGCTGGTACATATTTGAGTTTCATTGATATATCTTATGATGTATTTATTGGATATCTTGGTACATGCTTTTGGCATGTGGTTGAGATACATAGTGGGACATGTAGTTGATGAGTTGATGAGGTGGTCATTTTATACATCATTGATGATTCATAACTTGATCTATAGTTGGTGCATGTTGATACACTCATAGATGGTATATGGTTGTGGATGATAGTACTTGGCCAAAGTACACCATTGGTATTACTTGTTTAGCATATATGTTGGTACATGATATATGGGATGATATAGTTGAGACACTTGATTGATTAAGATACATAGGTTGTGGCACTTGGTTCATGGAGGAGGCATATCATGAGTGATATGACATTTGTTTGTGGCACATTGTTGGCATGTTGGTAGAGGCATATGGTTGATACACTCCATTGATGATATCTTATGGTATATTCTATGGTATTGATGTACATGGTTGATGTACAAGGGTGTTATGCATGGTTGGCACACAGTATGGAACAGAATGTACTTGGTTGATAATTTGTTCATGATTCTCTATTCATTGTTGACATATATTTTTCTTCATGATGTATGGTATGGAACGAGTTTTATGCATGGACAGGTCCAAGGATCATCATAGAAAGAGAGGTTGATCTATGTTCTGATTGAGTAGTAGCATTTGCAGTAGAAGCATATTGCATTGGTAGCATATTTTTCATATTGCAGAGAATATGGGGGGAGACATGCCCATATGGGAGTCATTATTCTTCCCATGATTCCAAGAGGAGAGATTTATCATATGCAAAGATAAATACTTGAAAAGGATACCTATACTTGGAGAAAGAGAACAGAAGCATAATTCTAGGGGGAGCGATGGTCACAAGCGGAGAATGAGCTATATATCTTTAGCATTACATCAGAGTTATATCCCTTGTTCAAAAGGGGAGATATTATTCAGAGTAAGATCAAGACATCTAGGCAGGTGGAGCAGCCCCAAGGAAAGTTTAGGCAGGGGGAGCAGCCCCAAGGGGAGAATGATCATTTTCCATTGATTTCAAAGGGGGAGAGATAGTCACATTGGTGTGATTGAGATGAATATTGCAATTCCTTGTCTACATGTTCCCATCAATTATTAGTCTTGACATCATTGTTGGTATTGCCATCAATGCCAAAGGGGATGATTGTTGGATCATGTTGTCATTGATGCCAAAATATTGATGTCAAAGGAACAATGTATTGTCATAGTATATTGATGGATCATGTATTGTCCTTGATGTCAAGTGGAATCATAGTCATATTATGTCATCCATAGATGAAGATGCATCAATGTGTTTTCATTGATATATGATGCATAGATGAAGATGGATCGTTGTGGTTTCATTGATATATGATGCATAATTGGATTGATGTAAATATGACTCATTATTGTCTTATCATGATTGATAAGGAGTACAAATGGATGAACTACAAAGTGGTCCCCTTATGGTGAAATCCCTCACGGGAAGACGCTTTGCGGTTGAATTATACTATAAGTATGGTTAGAGAACCCATGCTTAATTATGGAATAATGAGATGAAGATCAGTGAATTTGTCAGTGAAACTATCCTATATGGATAGTTCTTGTCATTCCATTTCCAGTGGTATGTGGAACGTCACATAACTCCTCATGGTTTGATAGTTATGGCCTTACGAAGTTGGAGGACCCTTATATGATGGCTAGAAGCCCCAAAAGGTAAAAGAAGTCAAAGTGCTTACAAAGAAGAAATTATTTAAATAATAAAGTGAAGAGATAAAGTTAAGAGGATTATTTAAATAATAAGGAAAATGGAGAACTTTTTGAGAGAGGGATTGACTGGAGGATCTCATTGATGCATCAAAGTTTCTGTAAGTTTGATATCATGACAAAGAAAGTTTTGGAAGTTTAGAAACCCTAGTTTATGAAGGAGTACGCGAGTAGAAGTGGGCCAAAGAGCATACATACGCAGGCTACAGTGAGCTAGAGCATGTACAAACGCGGGCTAAAGGAGGATAGATCGCTTACAGTTGGAGAAAGTCATGAAGACTTGAGTGTGATCTAATGTTAGGCTCTTGAAGGTTGAAGAAAGTTCCAAATATGCATTCTATGGGCTCAGATATACCATAGAAACTTTGGTATGGTTACATAGTTGTCTTAATGTATACTCTTGCTTATTGTATGGTGAATTCTTAAGGAATTCTTGGCATGGTTGTTGTGGTATGGTTATGTTGGTTGATTGATAGAGTGAGCAACACTCTTATGGTTTAGTACTGATATGGTTTCTATAGTATATTGTTTGCTTATACATGATGATGTAGCATTCATATTGTATGGTTGAGGAGCATGAGTTGGAGAGAATCTATGTGTTGTGATTGGTTATGGTTTAGATTGGACAGTGAAAGACAGAAGTGGATGTGACTGAAGGTTGTAGAGGATCTAAGTTTTTCATGGAGAGAAAACCCTTATTGATCAAAAGGAATATGGTTGTAGTGTTATAACCCTAATTTGCACCAGACATGCATACCTAGCATCAGGCCATCTCACTTGCCATTTTTTCCAAGCCACCATTAAACAACTCTTCTAAAAAACCATACTTTTTAAGATGTATGCACCCTGCACCATTTCTACCCACATGTATACGCTAGCTGACCGATTACATCCCACATATACAGACAAAAGCACAAAAAAGAGAAAGTTGCAGATGAAATATAGATTTCTGGGTAATTGCCTAAACCGTTTGAACACTCATAGTCGGTCACTCAACCGGATAACTACCCCTTTTTAGCCTATAAAAGAAGAGGTAGGGGTCCCATTCAAAGAAAAGAAAAATAAGAGCAAAGAAACTCTACGAATTTTTGTATTCCCCTTGCCCCAATCTTTTGCAACCATTTTGTGAGAACTGAAGAGGAGAAGCATATGTGGAAGTGGTTCGTGCACAATTGAAGAGGATCCTAGGACCAAGTTCAAGGAGCAATGGCCGATCTCACCATTGTAAGTTACTTTTGTGAGGTTAATAAGAAAGAATTACTTTTCTCGTCCTGCCATATGAGGTGTTCAATATTCAGTTTTGATTATATTTTATTAGAACCTCTAACCCACTAATTTATATATAATATGCATGCTTGGAGTTATTTTTTTGTCTTTTTATGAATGTAGGTTGGCTTTGGGAGGAGACTTGTAGTCAAGGAGCTACCAAACGCAAAAGGATCGACACCAAACGCGGAAGTTCAAGGTAGAGTTACTGGATCCTTTTATCCTTGTGTTTTATGCATGAATGTGGGGTCTATGCTAGGATAATAGTAAAAACTAGGAGACTTTAGATGGTCATTTATGCATGCATTACAGAACCCTTAATGCTAGTCCATAGGGGGTTTTCCCACCCACATCATAATTGGCAATTGTACTGGGGAAGATATTTAGGGTTTATTGGGAAACGTTTTGGATATTTGGGTCATTTTAAAGGTCCTTTGGTAAAAATTCATTTTTCCAACTTGTTTCATCTAAATTAGGTTTCCACCTCCACTTTCTGTATCTCATTGACTTTGTCTCTTTTCCATAGGATTGACCCCACCGAGTTGTGACATAGAACCATCATTTTTTCTTTAAATGTTTTTCAATTTAGTGGTAGAGCCTCCCCCTTCATGGATGCCCTAGGTAGATCCTGGTTGCATTTTTGGCATCCATGCCGTCGTTAATGAATATAAGCTCAAGAGTTCTTATTAGTCTTATCCTAATTACAAGTTTGAGCCTCATCTGCATGATTCACCATCATTCTTGATCTCACCCTCGGGACTCCCAAAAAGTGACAGGTCTTCTTTTAAGCCCTTTTCAGACCCTCTAAACATGAAAAGATTGTTGAGTGATCTTGTTTCCCTTCACACTTGCTAAACTGAAATTTGAAGGCACATTTTTCCGGCGATAGTTTACCCCTTTTTCGTTCTAGATGGTCAACTGTATGAACAAAGGTATACTCTAGGATCCTCGGTTCTCTAGAAGAGTATTCTCAGGTATAATTTTAACCCTTTTTCGGGCCTGAGGGACTAAATTTAAGAAAAAGGAACCCCCAAGGAGTCCATATTTAAGATCTTTTCTGAATCCCTAAAATTGACAAGATCGTCGAGTGACCTTGTTCCTTCACACTTGTTAAAATGGTCCAAAACAAAATCCCATATGGAGTCCATAGTTAAGATCTTTTCAAACTCCTTAAAAGTGAAAATATTTCTGAGTGATCCTGTCTTTGTCACACTCGTTAAAATGATTTTGAATAGACGTCTTTTTGGTGCTAKTTTACCCCTTTTTCGAACCAACTAGACTACCTTCGAAAAAGGTACCCCAGTGGAGTCTCCTTTTACGTTTTTTCAGACTCTCTAAAAATGAAAAACCATCAAGCTTACCTTCTCTGAGCTCGTTAAAATTACATTGAAGGACATTATCATTGTGTCTTGTTAATCGCATTTTCATTCCTGCATTTTTGGCCTAATGTTGGCTCCATGTTGCCCTCAACTGAACCATCTGAAGCATGCCTTATACGCAAGCCTTGTAGCACTTTTTCCTCTGTGTCTTAACACCTTGACCCATGGAGGAATTTTCCCGAGTGTCCTTTTCCTACATATGTCTCCTTGATCTGAGCATTAGTGTGTTCCTTGTGTTTGGAACTAGTATATTTGCAACACTCGTTCCTCCTTTGTAACGTATCATTCTTTTATTCTTTTTCAAGCTTCTCAAAAATTATTGAAAAAGAAAAAAAAATCAAATATACCCCAAAAAGAGGAAGGGAAAAGTATTTTATTTTTGGCAGCACAATGATTCACCTTTGGAAAAAGCACATCCTTATGTTTTTTCATCAAGCTCTAGGATTTTATATCACCTTAGGAAGTTGTTCTCACTACATAGAGTTGTGTCCTCCTCCATTTGGTTATTCTTCCAAACATATGGAGAGTTTGTGTTGCCTCCTGCATCGTGAAATTATGTCAATATCATGTTGCCTGAGTCTCATCATTTGTCATTCTATTGTCCAAGGGAACTTTTTACCAAGATTGAGTCGGCCCTTCTACAGTTTGTCTCTTGACCTCATGCTCGACCATCCCAAAAAGCCCAATCAAGTCTTTGTTCGAAATCAATGAAGCCCTCAGCTTGATCATTAAGATCCTCTAGTCTATTCCCCAACGAGTTGTTGAAGACCTCTGGGTAGTGAAGTCGTACACTCATATTACACCCCTACCTGAGTTATGAAGATTTTGAAGTTGTTGCTCGAGCTCTGAAGGCCTAATCTCTAGCCATCATGCATTATTATCTTTTTGAATATGGATACTATACATGTATATATTTTTCATTTTGAGATGTATATCCATTTTGTATTGCTCGCGGCTACACTTTATATAGTTATATGACATGGATCTGCAGTGTAGTTGATTTGCAGCCATGATTTTATTTCATTCCGAGCATGGGTATGCCCGCCTTGGTGAGACAATTGTTATTTTGTAGATGGAACCTCCCAAACTCTAGTCCCTGGGATCACTCGCTTCGTACGTTGGTGAAGATTAGTAATGTATTTCAGCCATCAGATTCTCTTCTGACCTCACACATTAGGGGGCATCTGTTATAACCCTAATTTGCACCAGACATGCATACCTGGCATCAAGCCATCTCACTTGCCATTTTTTCCAAACCACCATCAAAAAAATCTTCTAAAAAAACATCATTTTGAATATGTACGTGCCCTGCACCACTGCTACCCACGTGTATACACTAGCTGACCCATTACAACCCGTGTACATTGACAAAAGAACAAAAAATAGAAAGTTGTAGACGGAATAGAGATTTCTGGGTAATTTCCTAAACCATTTGACCACTCATAGCCGGTCACTCAACCGGATAACTACCCTCTTTTAGACTATAAAAGAAGAGGTAGGGGTCCCATTCAAAGAAGAGAAAAATAAGAGCAAAGAAACTTTTCCAATTTTTGTATTCCCCTTGCCCCAATATTTTGCAACCATTTTGTGAGAACTGGAGAGGAGAATCATATGTGGAAGTGGTTGGTGCACAATTGAAGAGGATCCCATGACTAGGTTCGAGGAGCAGTGGCCAATCTCACCATTGTAAGTTAATTTTGTGAGGTTAATAAGAAAGAATTACTTTTCCCGTCCCGCCATATGAGGTGTTCAATATTCAGTTTTGATTATATTTTATTAGAACCTATAACCCACTAATTCATATATAAGATGCATGTTTGGAGTTCTTTGTTTTTCTGTTTATGAATGTAGGTTGGATTTGGGAGGAGACTTGCAGTCAAGGAGCTACCGAACGTAAAAGGATTGACAACAAACCCAGAATTTCAAGGTATAGTTACCAGATCCTTTTATCCTTGTGTTTTATGCATGAATGTGGGGTCTATGTTGGGATAATAGTAAAAAGTAGGAGACTTTAGATGGTCATTTCTGCATGCATTATAGAACCCTTAGTGTTATTCCATAGGGGTTTTTCCCACCCACATCATGTAGTACAGATAGGTTGCGTACATACGCGAGTTGTACTACTGGTAGGGTGCGTAGATACGCATGTTGCACAACTAACAGGGCACGTACCTGTTGACAGATTGGTATCTGTTGAGGATTGATTCCTCTTCTCATTTGGGGATGAGTTGTGTAAGATGAGTATTGAATTGTAGAGCTAGTTCTCTTTTGGAGTTGTAACTCTATTCAGTTGTTGTTGATAACCCAAGGATTGTAGTTTGTGATAAAAAGAAAATTGTGCATACATCTTGTGTTATTTGTGTTCCTTGTGGTGATGAATTATTGTTGATATATGTTGCTGGTATATGTTGGTGATATATGTTCACACTTAAATGGTTATAAATTACAGTAATAAGTGGTGAGTAATTGGTGATTGATAACTAAGGAGTTTTATGAAGGGAAAAGTTGTGAAAAGATCCCTACATTGATTCACCCCCCCTCTCAGTGTGGTCATTATGTCCAACAACCATTAGACATATACTTGAATACAATGCATCTACCTAAAATTAAACCTTGTTTCCATCATTAATGTCCCAAAAGGCATGTTTATTTGTTAGATCCTCGCATCTTACTATATCATTATGAACACTTGATCCTTTATGCAAATAAAAAAAACCTATGAGATACAAGGTTTCTTTGTTAGTCACGAATTTGAAAAATTTACGCCACAATCTCTTGAGATTGGATGAGAATCTCCAACAATATTTTCGCACATACAACCTTGTTGAATAAATCCACTCATTGAAAAGCCCAAGCCTCCAACCCACTTTGGAGGTGCCACTTCTACAACTCTAAAAGGTGTAATTTATTCTTGTTGGAAGTTCCTTGCCAAACAATTGTTTTTAAGATTGTTTCCATTTATACCAATGTGGAAGTCGATTCAAGTAAAATGGAGCTTATATGGGGATGGTGGATGAGATGTATCCTACTGACAGAAAACAAAAATGTTTTAGTCCACACGGTAAGGCTAAGTTTTCCCAAATCTTCTTTCAATGCTGGTTTCCAAATAGTGGGAAACCTAGGTATTTGGAAGGGAGTGTGTACTCTAATGAATATTTATTTTCAATCCCAAACTAATATTTAGTAAGAATTATATTTCTCCTTACCAATATTTTGGTTGGGTGCCTCTTCAAAGATAATGAGGATCTTTATGATTATTCTAGCATCTCTCACATTATCATCTCTAATCATTAGGGTGCCATAAAAAATTTGTAAATGAGTATTGTTGAGGGAAAGGTATGAATTACCTTACCCAATCATTTTCAAATATTACTTGGCTAGAGTAAGATAGTTGGGAATGTCACCCAGGATTTATAGCCTTTAAATTAAAAACATCACTTGATTCATAAGTAATAAGTATAAGGAACCAAGGTTGGTTTTTGAATTATGTTTTAACTGTGCAAAATAACAAAGTGAAAAATATACATGTGATATGTTTAGGATAAAGAAACAAATGCAATGAAAATCTAAAAATGAATCAAAATAGTATACAAGTGAGAAAAAATCAACAATATTACTTTTTATCGATTTCATTCTGAGTTACAAAAACATAATCCTCTTTACAAACCCCTGCGAGAAAAAATCAACAATCTTACTTTTTATTGATTTCATTATGAGTTACAAAAACATAATCCTCTTTACAAACCCCTGCAAGGGTATGGACCAAGATCATATTTAGAATCCTGTGATGGGCACCATACAAAAATACTCTGACAATAAGAAAGGATTGAGACTAAATATATGGATCAGCTTTACCACATAAGCATCATTTATTGACTCTGCAAAATATTCTTTATCAGTCATGAAACCTAATCCACAAACAAATTAGAATACACAGACTGCCTAAGATAAATGATCCACCTTTCAATAGAAAGTTGTTGAAGTATATGACTCAATCTTTGAATCCTTCTACCTTCAATAAGACCATGTTGTCAACAAGAGAGTTAAGATTTCTAGAAAACTCAGAATTAATGAAAATGATAATATCACAAGCATAAGAGAAGACCTTATATCATAAATTTGTTCCTTCCTCTCTCTCTCCCTTGTCTCTTACTTTGTGGTCAGCTTTTATATCTTTCCAAGAGGTTTTGTTAGTTCCAAATACCTTTTAGTTAAGTGTTAATTAACTTAACACAAAATTTGAGACAAGTAATAATATATAAATAAATAATAAGGGTTTATTAAAATAATAAGTAATAGGTGGGACCCCTTAGCCAACCAGGTCAAAAAAACCTAGCTTGAGATAGATGATTTAGTTCTTGAGGATCAACATCAAAATGTATGGAAAATCATGGCCAGCAAGAACATAAACTTTAATTATCTCTGCAATTTACAGATTTATGTCCAAAATTATTGCATGCATAACATAAACAAAAAAACTTAGTTTGATACCTGGGAGTTGAAGATTTTCTGAAAGGAGTTACTCTTATGAATCCTTCTTCTTCTTGAGGCCTGTTTGTTTTTTTTGGTAGTTGATTCTGTAGTCTTAATCTTCTCGGTGGAGTGTCTTTGTAATATTCCTTGTAGATCTTCCTATCCCCTTTGATTGTTTCTGCATAGATTTTTGGATATGTTTCTTGTTCTTTTTCTTTGGAGCTTGATCATTTTTCTGTCTGATTGAATCCAAGTCTGGACTTGTCATGATAAGGCTTTTGACTATTGATAATGTCATCCAGAACTTTTGAGTTGTTCTGCATATTTTTCTTTTGAATATCCTTTCTTAATGTGACAATCTTTTCTTCCAAATTTCCAATGATCTTGTCTCTTTATTCTAACTGTTCTTTGAATGCTTCTTCAATTCTTTTATCTTATTCTATTTGAACCTTCAATTTTGTGATCATTTGTTCTAGTTCCTAGGTGTCTTCCTTCTTGTCTAGTTTTGCTTGTAGCTTCTTGTTTTTCTTATTTTATCTTCTTATAACTTCTATGGCACTCAACAATTCTTCTCAGTAGTCAACTTATGCCTCTTCATATTCTTCTTCGACGTCTCCTTTATCAGACTCTTATATTTCCATGAATAGAACTCTTTATGTCTCACTATCACTGACTTCCTCTTCCTCTAATGAGGAGATGTCTTCTTTGGTGCATAAGCTTTTCTTGAAAGCTTTCTTTTTGGTTCTTTTGTATTTATATGTTTGTTTTCTATTTGAGTAATCTTCATCATTCCTAATATTTTTCTTATGAGGAAATGTTTTAGCAAAATGACCAATACCATCACAATTAAAACAAATCAATGGAAGCTTACCTTTATATCTATCGTTGGTTCCCTTGTTCAATATTCTGACAAAGTTGGCAACTCCTTCTTCATCATCTTCTGAGAAGTCACTGTTGTTTCTATGTTCCTTTTGATTTCCCTTTTGCTTTGACCTTTGGGATGCTTTGAAAGTTGCTTATTTTATACATGGATTTTCCTGTTCAGTTCTCATTTCATATGCTGTGAAGATTCCATGTAGTTCATCCATTCTTATTGAGTCTATATCTTCTCTTCTTCTAGTGTTGATATCTTAGGATCAAATCTCATATGAAGGGATATTAGTACCTTTTGAACAATTACAGATTCTTCAAATTCTTTTCCCAATCCTATGATTGCACTCACTGTTTCATCACCTCGTAAGAAGTAAGCTGCAATATTCTCATCTTCCTTCATATTTAGTTGTTCGAATTGACCTCTATAAATTTGAAGCTTTGTTGCTTTGACTTTTGAATATCCTTCATGATTATTTTGAAGTTTGTCCCAAATCTCTTTAGCGGATTTACAATATACAACTTTGGTGTATACTGATTCACCAAGACCATTCAGAAGTGAATTTGTGGCTTTCGAATTATTTTGACTGAGTTTCATTGCTTTTTCACTTGTTGGCAGAACTATTGGTTCTTTGTATCCATCTACTAATGATTTCCAAATTTCAAATCCATGTGCTTGTATATATGTTTTCATCCTTCTTCTCCAGAATGCATACTTTTGTCCATCAAACTATGGTATTTCATTTTTATACATGTTGTTTCTCTCCATGATCTACCTTTCAGTGGTTAAACTGGTTTCTGAAGGAACCTTCTTTGATACTAATTGTTGGATTATTGAGAGAGGGTTTGAATCAGTAATAGAGAAATTTAATTCTTTTTAACCATAAAATGCAAGTGTTATATAAATGTAGCATGATCATCCAATAATTGCAGAGTAAATAAACAATGAAAAAATGAGCAATCATACACATACATAGTACACCGGTGTTTTTACGTGGAAACCCAAAGCAGGATAAAACCAGGGAATGTTTTTTCTTATATGTATTTAAGAATTAAATTCATTAGAAGCACCAACTTCCTTTGTTTTCCAGTTGCAAATAGAAAGAGGCTCCAACCCCCTTTTTTAGGATACAACCTGAGGGAAGCTCCAACTCCCCAATTCTCTGGCTACAACCAAAAGGAGGTTACAACCCCCTATGTTCTTCGGCTACAACTAATATTCCTTGCCCCGTCCATCCACCCTGAAATATAAGTAAAATAATGGAACCACTGTCACACTATCACTGTAAGATACATTGTTGTAAACCTGTGTTATCACTGAAAGTTCATCTGCAAATGGTTACAAGAATACACCATCTCCAAACACCTATTAGTTCATTCATAGACCCAAAAATGTATTTCCAAAGGGCACAAAAACTATACAAACTGGTCAAAAAATTAGCATGCGTTAAAACACTAAAGGAAGCGCACACACGTGTGCAGTCCAAAGAAGCTAGAAGAGCGCACATGCACCCGATGTGTGACTGTGTACGAAAAAAGCCGCACACACCTATGAACAATGCATTTATGGTTCTTATCGACCCCTCACCCACTTCTAGACCAACTCCCAACTTGATTTGACCCTCAAATCTGAGCTGAATCCGAGTGGGGGGTCGGTCAAAGACCTAAGGGTGCCTTAAAGGGCCCCTTGTTCACACTAAAGACCGGTTTGATATTGCCTCAAAGAATTTCTATAAAAAGAGGCCATGGGTGCACTATGAATTCAAGAATCTCATTGTATTGTTATGTTGCCTCTATTCTCCTACAAGGAACCGCTTTCCTTATTGGAGCATACTAGCATCATCTCATTAAGCTATTCACCTCACCTCTTGAGGGAATAAGCTTGGATTTCTTCACCATTTGCTTTTTAGTTTACCATTTGTAATAAGAGGTATCACATAGGGGATTCAAGAGCCCTCCCAAGGAGGAAGAGGGGATCCATAAGTCCCCCTTTCTCTATGGTTTTTTTCCATTAATATACTTCTCCATTGATGGCATGATTATTGGTCAATTGTTTGATTAATTTTGGTTCTAATTTCTTCATGCATTTTAGATTTATTTCTTTAGTTATTTATTTATTTGTTGTTAGCTTAGCTGTTTGTTTATTTCATGTGATTGAGTCATTTGATTCATACATTAACCTATGTCCTGTCTAACAGGCCCAACTAGACTTGCAAGTGCCCTTCTTTTGCTCATTGGAGTGACAAAAAGAAAACAACGGATTGGCGACCATACTAGGGATAAGGTATCAATTTCCTCCCTATTTGGGTTGTTTGAGCACTTCTTTTTAACTCATTTTCCTCGCAAGGATCATAACCGGCCTAGCCTGACCTGCAAAGAGATTAATTTGGAGCTGGAAGAGGAGAAATCCACTTAAAATTGTCCCCCCGACACGTATCTAAATGTGCGCGGGTATTTCGACCCACAGACACGCATTCTGATCATTGTGCGCCCACAACGCTATGTTTTTCTGCGCACATTGTGCCCAAAGGTATTTTGTTCACTACGCACTGTGTTGGATTACTGAGAGGGGGGGTGAATCAGTAATAGCGTAATTATAATCCTTTTTCTTCAAATGTTATATCAATCTAGAATTATTATCCAATAATGAGCAGTAATAAATAAACAATCACACACATACACAGTACACCAGTGTTTTTCATGGAAACCCAAATCGGAAGAAAACCACATAATGCTTTTTCTTATATGTCTTGAAGAATTACATTCATTGGAAGCACCAACTTCCTTTGTTTTCCAGCTGCAACTGGAAAGAGGCTCCAACCCCCTAGTTTCTCAGGCTACAACTTGAGGGAAGATCCAACTCCCCAATTCTCTGGCTACAACCAAAAGGGGGCTACAACCCCCTATGTTCTCCGGCTACAACCGGAAGGTGGCTAAAACCACCTGTCCTTGCCCTGTCCTTCCACCCTGAAGTAGAAGTAGAATGATGGAACCACTGTCGCACTATCACTATAAGATATACCACTGTAAACCTGTACCAATAAATATGAACCATGAATCAACCTGTACCTCAACCTGTAATCAACCTGTACCATAAACAAGTGCATCAACCATGCACCAACCTGTACCAAACAACCTGTAATCAACCTATACCATAAACAAGTGCATCCAACCATGTACCAATTATGTACCAATCATGTGTCAACTACTCATCAACTC
>JASDQU010684505.1:62338-81283 GCA_032191745.1 Picea mariana
TATAATAGACCTGGTGTATATGATCACATTCCTACAAACCTTCCTTAACTTTAACAACAAGAGACTAGCATTTTCATCAAACTTTTCTTTAGTCTCACATGCCTAGTTTTGGATTAGTCAACAACCCTAACTTGAAGTAATCATAACTTTGAACCTGTAATGTATAAAGATCTTAAACTAATACACAATGTTCTTCAATGTGTTTTATGCAATTCCTCCAGGTGTCAATACTTGGAACCTCTCAGAAAAGGAGTTATAGCAAAAATGGCATACCTTGTTGAATTCTATCTTATTCTAGAGAGCGACCTTGTAGAGTGTGCCCCGCACAAAATATTCATTGAATTTATATGAAACTATTAAAAATAATACTAAATATTGTACCCTAACCAACACATTTGGTATCACTAAATTTGGATCTGTTATGAATAAGTTATGATGTTTTTACCCGAAACACTTGTTTTTGACTAGTTTCAGGACTAGCCACAAACTCTATTTTCCACGGAGTGTAACTCCCAAAATACAACGACCCACAATATGAATTGTTTACCACAGATACTTGGGTATGTTTTCTCAATGGAATATAAATTTCATGGTATGAATCATTATAGAAACAAATTTATGGCTAAAATGGTGAGATGGCATGTAAATAACATACCTTAGAAAGCACCATCAAAAGAATTTATCCTTCCTTGCATTTTGGCCTTAGTTTCTTCACCTTCCCTCAGGAATTTGGCTTAGATATCCTTGGTTACCTCAAACACCTATAGATATTCAATATTCTCAAGTGTATTTTAAAATTAGAGAGCCTTACCTCTTATTTATTCTCTCAAAGTAGCTTCTTTAAAAACATCTTCTAGGTCACTTGGTCTACTTTCCTTATTTTAGGGTTAACCCACTTCTTATTTCTCCATTAAATTTATTATTGAAATAATTTATTTTGTATTCACTTTGAATTATAATACACTCATCACTTCACTTTATTATTTACCTTTTAAAATCTCTTAAACCACTTTGACTACTTTGACCTTTTGGGGCTTCTAGATGACATATGAGGGTCTTCCAACTTCGTAAGTCCATAACTCTCAAACCATGAAGAGTTATGTGAAATTCTACATACCGTCGGAAATGGCATCAAAAGCACTATCCATCTAGTATATTTTCCCTGACAAATTCATTGTCCTTCATCTCATTATTCCACAATTAAGCATGGGTTCTCTTACTCCGCAAACCGTCTTCTCGGGAGGGCTTTCACCATAAGGGGGCCACTTTGGATTTCATGCATATTTACTTCTTATCAACCATTACAAAGCAATAATGAGTCATATTTACATCAAACAATATTGGGTCCATTACCCAAACCTTTGTGCTACAGGGCTTTCTTCAAGGGTTGACATCAATGGAAACCAACCTTAATCAGCACATTGTGTGCCCACTGTGCCTACTTTTTGCGATATACCAGATATAAAAGGTATGCAGAACAGAAATGAAATGCTAGAAATGGAAGAATAACAGTAATATAACCAGAATCTCCACAATAACACAGAAATGATATAAGAACAACAACAGAAATAACACTTTGATTCAGAAAGCAATGTTCACAGGCCTCTTCGAGGGGGCAACCTCCAGTCGAGCAGTGCTCTATTACAATAATCTTCAAGCTAGGGTTTTCATACCCTCGACCCTTATTTATACTAAATATTTCTATCAAAAGAAGCATCTAGAGGAAGATCCTTCTAGAAGCGAAAGCTTCTATTAGGTATTCTTACATCCTCTTTATTCTATTTTATTGAAAGGCCTTATTAATATTGACCTTTATTACATCTGAATATATTGATCTACCTATGTGTGGGCTAGGACCCTAACATCTCCGCCCCCTTAAAAACAACCTTGTCCTCAAGGCTTGATATGTGGAAACTGTTACAGAATGGTAGTTGGTTCCCAAGTGGCATCTGCTGGAGTCATATCTTTCCACTGGACTAGCACTTCCTTGATGGTTCTCTAACATAGGCGACGCTCACACTGGTCCAAAACTGCTTCTAACTGTAGCCAAATGGATCCTTCTTCAGCTAACTCTGGAAGTTTGGTTTGAATTTTTCACCTAGTTCCAATCACCTTCTTTAAGCATGAAACATGAAAAACAGGATGTAGCTTCGACTGACTAGGCAGAGCTAACTAATAGGCGACTTGCCCCACACGCTTGAGAACTGTATAAGGACCATAAAATTTGGGCGCTAGCTTCTGAAAATGCTCAGCCTTGAGGGAAGTTTTCTTGTATGGTTGCAGTCGCAGAAACACCTAATCCCCTTCTGCAAATTGATGTTCAGAGCGACCTTGATCTGCTTGTTGCTTCATGCGATTATGTGCCATGACCAAGTTCTCTTTAAGGGTACGTATAATATTCTCTCGAACTGTAAGTGTTTGGTCAACCACCTAGACCTTTGAGGTACCTAGTAAGTATGAGAGAACTGAAGGTGGCTTCTGTCCATATACCGCTTCAAAAGGTGTCATGCGTGTAGCTGTGTGGTAGGAAGTGTGGTACCACCATTCAGCTAGGGGTAACCATTGAGCCCACTGATGTTTCTTCTCAGAGGCAAAACACCTCAGATATGTTTCCAAACACTTGTTGACAACTTCTGTTTGACCATCAGTCTGGGGATGATAAGCTGTGTTGAGATGCAATTGGGTGCCCTGTAGCTTAAATAGTTCTTGCCAAAAATTTCTTGTGAAAGTTGGGTCACGATCAGAAACAATAGAGTGCGGCATGCCATGAATCTTGAAGACCTGGTCCATGAAAATTTGAGCCACCGTGGATGTAGTAAATGGGTGTTGAAGAGCGCAGAAATGAGCATACTTGGAAAGGCGATCCACAACCACCATTATGACTAATTTATTCCCCGATTTGGGTAAGCCAGTAATAAATTCCATAGAGATATCCTTCCAAATAGCAGGTGGAATCGGAAGTGGTTGTAGTGTGCCCAAAGATTTGACTATTTCTCCCTTGTTGCGTTGACACACCTCACATTCAGCGACAAAATTACGAATGTCATGTTTCATACCATCCTAGAAAAAGGAACGTTTGACACTATCATAGATTTTAGTGAAACCTGAGTGTCCCGCTGTGGGTGTAGCATGAAGCTCAGAAAGTACCGTGGATTTAAGCTTTGATTGTTTACTTAAATACAAATAGCCTTTGTATTGAAGTTCATCCTAGAGCCAAGAGTACCCTGGGGGAGCCAGAGCATTGGTTTGCAATTGCTGGATTAGATGTGAACTTTTGGGATCTTGTAGCCATTCTTGGTGCATAGCTTGGAGCCAATCGAGTACAATGAAGGAAAGAGAAAAAAGGGATCCTTCTTCTTCATATTTTCAGGACAGTGCATCTGCCACTACATTGTCTTTTCCCTTATTGTAAATGATCTCATAATCATATCCAAAGAGCTTAGTCACCCATTTTTGTTTCTTCGGGGAGGAAATGTGTTGTTCCAAAAATTACTTGAGGCTTTGATGGTCGGTCTTAATTTGGAAGCATTGCCCCAAGAGATAAGGATGCCACAGATCAACGACATGCAGAATAGCCAACATTTCCTTTTCATAAATGGATTTTCCTAGATTCCTTTCAGACAGTTGCTTGCTGGTGAAGGCTAAAGGTCGACCCTCTTGCATAAGGACAGCGTCGATTCCTTTCCCTGATGCATCACATTCAACAAAAAGGTCTTTGTGAAATCAGAAAGGGCTAGAACCGGAGTGGTGCACATGGTCATCTTCAAGGTTTGAAAAGCTTGAGCAGTGGCTGGATTCCAAGTGAAAGAGATCTTTTTTAGGAGAGCAGTGAGAGGTGTTGCAATCTTTCCGTAGTTCTTAACAAACTTGCGATAATACCCTGTTAAGCCCAGAAATCCACACAAGCTTTTGAGAGTCTTTGGGTGCAGCTAGTCTTGCATAGCTTCAATCTTTTTTGGATCCACCCTGACGCCATCCTTGCCTACCAAATGACCCAAGTATTCTACTTATGAGGCACAAAAGCACATTTAGACTGTTTCAAGAAAAGTTGGTGCTGAGAGAGTAGATGGAGAACTCAATCCACATGAGTGAGATGGCATGTCCAGGTTTTGCTATAGATGAGGATATCATCAAATAAAACTAAGACAAAGTGGCGGAGAAAGGGACGGAAGACATGGTTCATGAGGCTTTGGAAGGTGGAGGGTGCATTACAGAAGCCAAAGGGCATGACAAAAAACTCATAGTGGCCCTCATGAGTTTGAAAGGCTATCTTGGGAATTTCTACCTCTTTCATATGTATCTGGTGATAGCCCAAGCGAAGATCAAGTTTAGTAAAGAATTGGGCGCCACTCAATTCATCCAGGAGGTCATCAATGACAGGAATGGGGAATTTGTCTTTAATGGTTAGTTTGTTGAGGGCACGGAAGTTAGGACACATTCTCCAAGAACCTTCTTTCTTTAGGACCATGACTACAGGAGAAGAGTAAGGGCTCGTACTAGGGAAGATAACGCCTGCATTAAGGAGTTCCTAGACCATTTTCTCAATTTTATTTTTTTGCGAAAAGGAGTGGCGATATGGACGGATATTGGGAGGAAGGCTTTCAGGTACAAGGGGAATAGAATGATCATGAACACTGTGGGAAGGAGGGAGTCCTTGGGGAGTGGAAAATACCATTTGATGTTTAGAAAGGAGGGATTGGTGGTCTTGCAGTACCGGGAGTGTCTCTGTTGCTTGTATGACATGGAGTTGGGAAATGACATCAGAATGACCTTTCTTGAGCAGCTTTTCCATGCGATGGGAACTAATGACCTCAGGTGAACTAGCAGTGATGCCTTGGAATTTATAATGGTGGCCTTCCTAGTCGAATTGCATGATTAATGCCTTAAAATCCATGAGAATGGGACCCAAAGTTCTTAGCCAGTCTACACCCAACACAATGTCACAACCACCCATGTCAATAGCAAACATATGGGATTTTAGGTGGTAGTCACCGATTTGGAGACACACATTTTCACAGCACCCTCCACATTTCATGGAACCACCATTGGCAATCATGATTTGGAAATTGTTGACAACATGGATGTAGCAATGAGTTTCTTGGGCAATGCGGCGATGAATAAAATTATGGGTGCTTCCACTATCAACCAGAATGATGACCTTCCAATTCTTGATGTAACCGATTAACTTGAGGGTTTGGAGAGTGGAGAATCCAGTTAGAGCATTGAGGGAAATAATAGGTTCAACTTCGGGAGGGTCTGAGGGAGGGGTTATGTTATTGATTTTAGGTGACTCAGACACAAGGGGAGTTTCAACATCCTCTTCCAAAATATCCTCAAAGATGGCCATAAAAATATTTTGTTCCTTACACTTGTGGCCCGAGAAATATTTGTCATCACAATTATAACAAAGGCCTTTGAGTTGGCATTCAGTGATTTCAGCCCTAGTCAATTTTTGGATCTTTAATGGGGCGGAGGGAGTAGTGGGAGTTACAGGTTTAGGACGAGGGATAAAGGAGGGTTTTTTGTTTTGAGAGGATACAACCTGTTGTGCTTCTTTATCTCTTTTAGTAGACTCCACCTAAATCGAGGGTTGAGCCATGAGGGTATGGGCCTGAATCTCCTCCTTGAGGCCACTGATAAAACACTCTCAAAAGAAAGCATCGGTCATGCCCTCTGTTCAAAAATCCAGGTGCTCAAAGGCAGCTATGAAGTCTTCTACTGTTCCTGATTGTTTCAACTTTGTCAAATGGCCCAAATGGTTGGTGTCCATGTCAAAGTGTTCATAAATCTCAGTCACAAATTGGGTCCAAGAAATATACCCTTGATGGGAAGTTTTTCTCCATTGCCACCATTGCCAACATTCTTGATCTAGATGGAGAACACCATACTGGAGTTTGGCCAAGTCATATGTAATTTTGTATAAAGAGAAATAATATTCCATTTGGGTTACCCAACCAGTGGGGTCTAATCCATCAAATTTGGTCACATCCACCCGTGGAAGGCGTAGGTCACGTTGAAAGTGATGGGGATGAAAGGTATGGGAATGGGATGAATTTTCACCTTCAGTCTTTGGAGGTGTTTCAGAGAAATGGTCATCTGTAGGGATCTGCAGTTTGGTGCAGAGTGATGCAAAGACAGATTCAAGTTGGGTGGTTAGTTCTTGTTTGACTTCCTCCATTAAGGATTGCATGGTTTTATTTATGGTAGCATTGATGGACGAATCGATGGAGGCAACAATAGCACTGAGTTGTTTCACTTCTTTTTGGGTTTCGAGGAAACCAGATTGCAAGGTGTTGAAGCAAGCTTACAGGTCTTGGTTACGGGTATGGGCCATGAGGATGGGTGAACTGAAAAGGGGCGGGCAGGGTCAAAAATTTTGCTAAAAAATGATATGGATGAATGTGACGAGGGCGAAGAGATGAATCCAATGGAATGGGTCTCAAATAATGGTGAAAAAATTTCCAAACCATTTTTTTTTTTTTAACACCTACAGAGTTATACTCCAGTCTGAATAATACTATACTAATGAAATCCCCAAATGCTTAACCAGAAAGAAATGTGTATTTACTTGGCAACCCGAACACAGTTGCATGGTAATAGATCTTGTATGTTTTAATTTGTTTATGTTTCTGTCCCCCAAGGGTTAGGTATTCAAGGGTTCTATAGACAAGGGTTTTCCCTGTGCTATAGCTCTCTGATATACGTGTGGGGTCCAACAGTAGTACTCGGCCCAATATCTCAACGCACTAACTAAGGAGGATAGACCGTACCCTTAGTCATACTGCCAACTACCCAGGTACTAGAGAGTATCTTCCCGAGTGTTGTTCTCGGTGACACTATAGAAATCTGGTGACCGATAGGTTTATCTAAAGAGGGCTTCAAGAAATCTAGGCGATCCGTACACAGGTGATGTCTGATGTGCTACCACTCGAAGGGGTATCAACGGGGGTTACAAGGGTGGCCAACAGATGTGCACTTAACAACCACTTGTATTTCTTGTGTGTATCAATCCCTCAACCACAGGTTTATGCGCGTAATGACAGATCTCTGTGGCCTAAAGACGTCGGAATACGTCTCTACCCTGGAAAAAAAAATTCCCACAATTTCTATCAAGGAAAGTGCTCTGATATCACTTGCGATATACTAGATATAAAAAGTATGCAGAACAGAAATGAAATACTAGAAATGGAAAAATAACAGTAATATAACTAGCATAATCTCCACAATAACACAGAAATGATATAAGAACAACAACAGAAATAGCACTTTGATTCAAAAAGCAATGTTCACAGGCCTCTTCGAGGGGGCAACCTCCAGTCGAGCAGCGCTTTGTTACAATAATCTTCAAGCTAGGGTTTTCATACCCTCGACCCTTATTTATACTAAATATGTCTATCAAGAAAAGCATCTAGAGGAAGATCCTTCTAGAAGCGAAAGCTTCTATTAGGTCTTCTTACATCTGCTTTATTCTATTTTATTGAAAGGCCTTATTAATATTGACCTTTATTACATCTGAATATATTGATCTACCTATGTGCGGGTTAGGACCCTAACATTTTTGAACTGTAACCCGCGCATCTGTCTAGAGTCTTGAAAGTGTAAGAGTTTTTTGTGATTTTTGAAGGCCCCTAGCCATTAAAATATTGTTGTTATGAAATTTGTAAATGCACCACACTTAGATTCTCTCTCCACGTGAAGGGTTAGTCAAAACATAGGAACTTAGGGGGTTAAAAAGAACCATATTTCTCCTCTTTTGTTTTCATTTTCCACATGGATGGCTTGTTTTGATTGTAAAATTTAAGTTGAAAAATAATTTACTATCACATATATAAAAACTTGCATTGGGACCAGAAATCAAACTTCAATCATTGAGTATGCTCTTCTCTCGCACCATAGAGTGATATTGAGAATAAGAAAAAATATTGGGGGAAGATTTCATCTCCCTTAAAATATTTAGGAGAGGACAAATCCCCCCTAGGGCCTCTCTGAGTTTCTTTTAAAAAAACATTACATTTGCAAGGGCCCATACATGCCCACATGTTGCAAAGATAGGATAGTTATTGAAAGCTACTTTCTTATTTTACATCACTAGGGGAGTTTAAAGATTATCGTAATGGGAACATAAATACCCACATGCTTGCAATATAGAATAGTTTTTTGAAGGTTTCTTAGATTAAATCACATTAGGGAGTTTAAAGGATCGGTAAGGACCCATATGTCCATATGCTAGTTCTTTAGGGACTTTAAAAATTCACAAGTTTGTACCAATGGCATCTAGTAATATAGGTAATTAAGCCTTGTAAGGACCACACGAAGTCCACATGATGCAAGGTGACAACTAACTTATTACAAATTTGACACATGTGTTCACTTGCTCACACATCAAGTCATTCCTCACTCATGTAATTTCATCTTGAATTGTGGAGGTGGAAGTAAGTTTCCTCCAAAGGGATTCTGAAACATCCCACTATTGTCTTGAAGAAATTACCCACACCCACTTAATTCAAACGAGATTGGTTCACACCCCCAATATCTCAAATAACCACATCTAAAAATTTCTAAAAAATCACTAAGTTTTCCTCCACAGGAGGTGCCAAAAGAAAGTTTTAGTCTAGGTAGGATCTCGGGGGTAGGCATCCAAATAACCCTCCGTTATCTGGTTCTCACATTTTCAAACATTAGAAGTTGACCAATAGGGAAATTTAAAATCGTCCAAGTCAAGTGTCCCTAACACCATAAGGTAGGGAGATACTCATGAAGGGTCAAAGGTTGAGGATTGGTTGTTCTGTGTGTCCCCCCTTGAGGCACCCACCTCTTAGAAGAGATCCAACCTGTGACCCATTTCTGAGGCCGAAAAGCTAAATGTCGCACTTTGACCGAGGTACCTAGTGACCAAATTTTAGGACATCTGCCCAGGTGGCAATTGTGGGTTGCAATTGCACCTTGATCAGATTTTGTGTGGCTATTGGGAAATATCGCCAGATCTTTCAGGATATGCACCCTCTACCCCTCATTATAACTTATTATTTCATCCTTCACTAGTTCCTCTTCCAATGGCTTCAGACCCCATTGTTGAGTGCTTTTGGAAGGTCCAATGCTATTTGAGAGGAAGGATGTTACGCCTCTACAAGACATGAGCATTTGTTTTCTTTTTTCTCCCACATGGACAAAATACACCTACCTACATGTATGCTTTTTATCAATTTGATTTATGTATGATGCTCTTATGATTACATACAATTGTGAGATATATTGTGAAGGCCCAAAATATACAAGTCTCTTGTTCATTTATTTCTCTCATCACCATTTTCACACATTCACTTTAATAGTAGGACATCATAAGGGACCCATAGAACCCTCGTCACTCTCGAATCTTGCAAAATCTCCCTCCTATTCTAGGAGGAGTTCCTAGTCTCGCCAACTCACCGACTCAACCATATCACACCCATGTGAGTGCTACCATTTTTGGATAAATGTTACTTGGTTCCACCTTACTTGGGTCCACTTCCCAAGGTCACCCATCCACTATCTCTCCTTCACAAAGAGGTGGAGGGTACACTTCTTCCCAAGGGAGAAGTACACCCCCACAAAACCCCCCACAAGGGTCAAGTCCACTACCTGCTCACACCATGGATGGAACTAATCCTCCACCACCACTCCACATGTTGTATTTGGCCTCCCTCAACATACCAGATCTGAGTAAACTCATGAATGATCCTATATTGCATGACCCTACATGGCCTGCAATGCATACCAAACTACCTTTCGACATTCCCAAGTTTGAAGGAAAGGTGGGAGAAGATCCTACCAACCATATCATGACCTTCCACTTATGGTGCTCTTCAAACAACATCATGGACGACTCTGTCTAACTAAGGTTATTTCAGCGCACACTCACAGGTCCATCAGCCAAATGGTATGTGGACGAAACATCAGGGTCCCATGTAACTTTTGAATCCTTGGCCAAAACATTTTTGACCTTATTTCAAGTACTAGATCACCCTGACAATGGTATAGAACTTCTCTCTGAGTTTAAACAGACCTTGGACACACATATCGCTGACCACAATCATGAGTGGCGTCAGTGACATAGTTTATGCAAAGCATAAACCACCAAAGAACAATGCCTCGATTGGTTTCTCAGATCGCTCGTCCCTCTCCTTTCTGAAGATGTGTCCTCCACCTTCCCCCAAACCGAAGAGGCGGCCATCAACAAGGCTCAACAATATGACCTCATTTATGCACAATCATGATACTTGTACATAATACTACCTAACACCCCAAGACCCATACCATTCGGCCAGGACAAACCTAGGATGTCTCACTCAACAGATGGATTAATTGGTGCCAAAACACACCACAATCCATACATCCAACCACCACCAATGTACGGTACACCCCAATATCCACCAATGTATGGAGGACCCCCTTGTTACCCTCCTCCCCCTTATCAGCAGCCATACCCTACTTTCCTACCTCCACCCATGAGTGGACCCTCAGTGGCACCCATGATGTGCCCGATTATTCAACCAAGTTCTAGTACCCCTTCTACCTCAGCTTACACCCTGAGCACTAGTGAAAGCACTACGCCTTCCTATTTAACCTACATATCATTACCACAAAATAATTCATATTTTCCATTTTCGGGTCCTCCACAGCCCATTTCTCCTCCACAAGGAAAACCACACACTTGGGTTAACTTTGTTCATCCCTCTCCCATTCAGAAATTTTAAATTATTGAACAACTGAATACAGTAAATCTGGCCCATCAGCTGAATAATTCCAAAAAGAAAGGAAAAAACCAAAACAACAATAACCCAGGACCAGGGGAAATAACCCCCAACAAAACCAACCTGTTGGGGGAAACCAGAACCAGAACAACCAGAACCCCCAAGGGGGAAATAACAACAAACCCCAAGGGAGGAACAACAACAACCATCTTTGGATGAACTTCCCTTGTGCCCTTTGCAGTGAGCATGGTCATTATACTCACCATTTCCCCTAAATCGTCGACTTCAAACGAATGAAATATTCCAATATGAATGTGTCACATCCCCCAGCACCACCTTCCCCTCAGCAGGCCCTGCAACAATATTTGCAACAACCACCCCCAGTTGTGTTGCAAAACCCTATTCCACACCAAGGTGTGATGAATACCTAGTAGGAGATGCATCCTACCCCACCACAAATGGGACAATATAAAAACCCTGGAAATCCGACGAATCACAATATCCTCCTCACTAATGAAGAAGAAATTATTCTACAAACGTCCAGTCGTCAATACAACGTGCCCCCTGAATCTACTCCCACCCCATCGGAAGTAGCTCCAGCTACAACCAGAAAATTGTTGATGATTCCACACCCTGACAGTGAACCCCCCATTTGTATTCCTCGCATCCCATTAAGATGGAATGTCAACAACCCTCAGGCTAGGGCGGCACACAATTACATTCTAGTCGATGACTTGGTGTCTGCAGCCATGTCGGTATTGGATGTCCTCCAAACCTGTCCCACTCAACAAAAGTCATTGCTTTCCGCCTTGCAAGAAGTCAACCCAACTGATACTAGACTCATCACATTTGATCTAGATTGTGGAGAGCCTCATCTCCCCACTTTGGTATCATTCCATATACCACATAAAATATGGAATATCACAGTTCATCATTGTATCATCAATTAAGGTGCATCCACATGCATCATGTTCAAAACTGTATGGCAGAAACTTGGCTCCCTTGAGAAAATGCCATCAGCCATTACTTTGATAGCTTATGATGGATGACCATCCTCTCCTGAAGGGCTCTTTCAAAATGTCCACGTTGAACTCGGGGGAAAAACCATCCTTATCGACATTGATTTTATCAACGCCCCGTTCAATTACAACATCTTGTTTGGACGTAGATACTTGTACGCTATGAAGGCAATGGCCTCTTCTGTGTTTCGAACGATGATGTTCCCCCATAATGGGAATATCATCATCATCGAACAAGTTTCACATTACGATCCTAACCAATCCTCCAACATCGATAACATCTTACCTCTTTTCCGCACTAGTTCTGATGCATATCCACTCATGGATATGCGTCCCATAATTTTCAAAGACCCATCTTTGTTGGGGGAATATCATGGATCACCACCGCTCATACACCCCTCAGCACAAGTGTGTGTTATATCTTCCAACGGAACTAACAATGGAGATACCATTGCTTTCACAAAGGCTTCTCCACTCCCTGATGTCCCACTAGTGGAAGAAATCCTACCTTAGGAACCCCCTGAGAACCCTACAACACCACTTATCCCCAATTTCACCCTCCCCTAGGGTCAAATCCCAATTTGGGAGACAATCCCCCAAGCCATTACTCAAATTCCCTTTTTCTACCCCCCACTGGGAGTACAAGCTTTCGAAGTAGTTGCAATGCTTACCCTTCCCAACATGGTGTTGGTCGTTCTGGTATGGTATCTCCACCCACCTACAATGGTTCCTCAACCATCCATCCCTCCCCAAATAGAGGGAATCCTGATGCAGATTCCAGTACTAACTCCAACCACACCCACCTCACCCCCACTTGCCAGCACCATCACACTGGCTAGGGGTAGACAGAAGAATAAAGATCCCACGGCTCCACTTCCTCCCCGAGTTCAACCTCCTTGTGCACTCTACGAGCAAGAGGGACACCCCACCAATAGATGTCCCTCTCTCCCCACTTACATAATTTGATCCAGCTCCCTCGAGAAACCACATCGCTCGTTGCTTCACCAAGCACACCTAATACTACCACCACATCCCCTACTCCAGGAAACAAAGGGATGTGAACCAAATTCACATGTGCCATATGTTCAGAGTATGGACACTACACTCATCATTTCCCTGAGCTACCTCATTTTCGACAGACACAAATGGAAGTACGCCAAACCTTTCAGCAAGACCCCTCTCCGCTCACATCATTAAATACCCACGTCACTGACATCCATTATGTCATGACCTCAGTCAAAAAATGGATGAGGTGTGCTGGCACAGGGGCATACCTAGGGTTCAATGCTTCAACAACGCACCAAAAAAACCCTAACTATCAGCCCTTTCGGCAACACCTGCAAAGTAGATGAAGTCTCACCTGAGGTAGAGGCAGGTGGGGTTGTAGGACTCAACTGTCTACAATCAAGCTGGGACACAGATCTGTGATTACAACACTTAACAGAGAACTTAGCCAACAATATGAATTAGGTTATATGTACATCGCATATTAACCCTTATTCGCAGTAATAATCAAGATCTAACACTTCCAATCACTTAGCACACATAATTAAATCAGATCTAGCATAGATTTACTATCAATAGAGCACTAAGCATCCATCTATCTATTCAACATATGTAAAGATCAACATGTTAAAAGATAAACTACATAAATAACATTCACGACATTACACAAAGCACATTAAACACAAGATATACATGGTTCACCGACTTCTTCTTATTATTGTTGATCTCCTTACATTCATCTTCTCCTATGCACAAATCCATAGAGCCCAACTCCACAGTGGACAAGCGATTTGTGCACTGCGCACTAGATCCACCTTCCTCAAAATTAGGTCAAGGCATAGAGCCAACTCCTTAGTAGCACAAAGCACTTACAACTTCTTTCACTAATACAAAATCAACCCATCATGCACATAGCCACTAGTATCCATGCACTAAGCCAATTTTCATCTACCTTTCTTAGCTATTATTTATTCATACCATTACAAAAAGGCCTAAGCATGGTTAAACCCATGGGCTGATATTCCATAACCCGTTACATATACCCTAAAAACCCTTTTCTAGGAGCCCGCAAAAAAAGTGATATCCTGTGATCTCCACTCTGCCTGGGCGCTCCATCTTCTACCAGCCTGTCGAAGTCCCAAAAGTGGTCAAACACGACCAATGTTTCCTTGAAAATTGATCAAGGGCCAAAATTCCCCCAACACTCACCTGTGACTCGTCTTGAGTCACTCAGATCTGGGCAGTGCTTTTTTGAAGGCCTCAAGCTTAGCTCAAGACTCCTCGACTTGCTACTTCTCTTGATCCTCCTGGTTGGTGAGCTCCTAAATCACTTTCTCTGTAACAGGACCTTCCAAGCGTTGTTCCATTGTCACAACTACTTGGTCTAGCTGAGATCCTTGGCCTTCAATCTCTTCAAAAATTGTGTAGGCTTCGTCCTGCATCATCTGGAGTCTATGTCTCAACTCCATGACTTTTTTCTAGATGGAAGTAACCTAATTTGGACGGTACATTGCTCCTGTGATCACTTCATTTTATCAACTGCAGTAAGCAGTGTCATCTACGCTTGCATGGTGGATTCCTACTGCTTTGCCTCCTGGAGTTGTGCTTCCAATTTCTTCAGCTCCGGATCTTTAGCAAGGCACTCATAGTTCTGTGCACTTTTGGCAATTTCTTCCCTCTAATCATGCACTTCTTGTGGAGTGCTTGGCACTACTTGGAGCTCTAAATCCATTATCCTTGCTTAAAGTTGTTGAATGGCTTCGATGAGCTTCCCCACTTTCATCTTGGTTGAATCTGGTTCCTCTTCTTCAAAGCCTTGCACAGAGCGAAGTTCTTTAGTCACTGCCTCTTTTACCACAGTCTGCTTTGTGAGCAGCTGATATTTTTCTTTTTGCATCTTCTCTTTTTCCTCCTCGAACATCGCCCTAATTTCATCTTACTCCTGTTGCACAAATCGAAGTTACTCTAAGACCTTCTCCTTTTCTTACTTCACAGCTTCTGTAGCCTCCTCCTTTTCTTCTTGGACTCGACGAAGTTGAGCCTTTGTCGCATTTGCTAATATTCGTAATTGGGTGGGCTCATCCCCCAATTCTACAATTTCCACTAAAGAAGGTGTAGTAGGTACTGTGCAGCTTCAATGGATAGCTTGTTGCATGTCCTAGAGCTCCTTCTCTATTCTATCATACAGTGTTTCTTTCTTTGCTTCATGTCTCTATAGGATATCTGTTATTCATATTCTATGGCTGTGATGATGAGATCGACATCATCCATTGTGAGCACATTCTTCGACTGAGGCTTATTGGCTCGGGTCTTCTTTCATGCTGAGGGTTTTTTTAGGGAAACATTCCTTTTCTTTGATGTTTCGGCCTCTGTAGGGGGATTCTTTGGCACTGTAACTTCGCCTTTGTCTTGATTTTCTCCTTCTTCCCCTCCTTCTTCTTTGTTAACTTCGTCTCCTCCTCCTCCTGCAGGTGAGTCAATCCTACTCTCCTCTGAGGCGTTGTCCTCCTCATCAGTTTCTATGTTCTGCACTTCCTCCTTTTTCTTATTTTTCTTTGTGTTGGCCTATCTATCATGTTCAACCCGAGTGAACAATGGACTACCTATGATGTATGTTTAAGATATTTTTGCATCTTCCACCAGTATAAGGAACTCTGTTGGCCATTCTTTGGTGATCTTCTCCATGTCTTTGTCGGTCAACTTGTAATAGGACTGCAGTTCCTCCTTACTTTCATCCCTACGTGTACTGATATAAATAAAGTGTCGATCTGCGCAAAAATTTGCTAGTGGACTCTACTGATGCAAAGTGTTGGCATAGGGGTAGACCCAGGGTTCAACATACGAACAAAACCCTAACTACTGGCCCTTTCGGCAACCCCTGCGAAGCAGATGAAGTCTCACCCGAGGTAGAGGCAAGGGTGGCTGCAGGACTCAAATGTCTGCAACCTTAGTTGTGACATAAATCTATGATTATAACACTTAACAGAGAACTCTACAGTTAACATTCATAAATATTTAGTCTCAGTTACAATGAAGTTAACCCTAATTACAGATCATTACAGTATTCAACCAGATCTAGCCACTAGCAGCACTTAGCACGACAAAATAGATCAAATCTAGCAGATTCAAGCACTAAGAATATGTATATAAGTCAGATCTAACATCCATCGATATCATTAATCATGAGGCATCAATGGATCATTCATCTATATTAAAGAACTAAGAAAATAAACACATCAATACATCGCACAAAGCATAGCAACACAGCATGTACGTGGTTCACCCCCACCATGGGGCTACATCCACCAACTCTTCTCTTCTTTATTATCTTCGTTCAATGCAAAGAGCCACAAGACCCACTCCTCATAGGATAGGAGATCTATGTGCACCTCGCCAGATCCTCCCTCCCCGAGTTAGGTCACAACACAAAGCCTTCCACAGTCTCTTACAATGACTTGCACTTAGCTTTGCAAGTCTCACATAGTATGCACAAAGCACTTACAACTCTTGGTCACACAAATCCAACTTTAGCACTTAGCACAACTTGCAACTGCCTCTTCTTAAATTTCCTAGACTTCTATTTATACATTACAAAATAGGCCTAAGCATGGGTAAACCCATGGGCCAACATTCCCATACCCATTACATAATCCCAAATCCCAAAAAGGGCCCTAAAAGGGGCCAAGATCCCATGATCTCTGCTTCATCATGCGCTCCACCTTCGACAGCTTGTCGAAGTCCCAAAATTAGGTCAAACATGACCAAGACTCCTCAAAGTTTGGTCAAGGGCCAACAGGCCCCCAACATTCACCTGTGACTCATCCCAAGTCACTTTGATCTAAAGAGATCTGCTTCAAAAGCCTCGAGCATGGTTCAATCTGCTTTGAATTGTTGTTGTGCCACGACCTCCTATATAGTGAACTCTTATATGATTGCTTCATTGACAGGTCCCTCTAGGCGTTGTTCAGCTGCAGTGACAATTTTATCCAATTCCTCTCCTTGGTCTTCGATCTCTGTGAACAGTTGGTAATCCTTATCTTGGATAGGTTGAAGTCTCTAAGTTACTTTCATAAATTTTCTCTGAATAGTGTGGACCTACTTCTAGGCAATGCGTTTCTCCTGGGATCGCTTCATTCTTTCCACAGCTGACAGGGGCTTCAACTACGCCCATATCATTTCTGCTTGATACTTCACCTATTGGAGCTGCGACTTCAGTGCCTTCAGTTCTAGATTCTTGGTGATTTTCTCATAGGTCTGGGCACTATGATCAGTGAGTTTCTTGCATTGAATGGCAAGGTCATTTATTCTCTCAACTACGCTTCGAGCAGTTTCTTCTCTTTGGCCCCTCACATCCTGCGGGGTGTTGGGCACTGTGTGGAGCTCTAAGTCTATGATTCGTTGTTGTAGCTACTTGATAGCTTCTACAAGATGCTCTACTTGATGTGTCACTCAGTCTTATACTTGTGGCTCTAAGCTTGTCACAGAGTGAAGTGATTTGTTGACTGCTTCCTTCACTTCGAGTTGTTCTACGAGCAACTGTTCTTTTTCTTGTTTCATCTGGGCTTTCTCTTCTTCAAACTTTGCCTAGAGAGAAACCTTCTCCTACTCCGCAACTCTGTTTTGTTCTATGAGTACACTACATGGCTGGAATAAAGGTCATGTTGTACCCCTCGGAGTTTGACCTCAATTCTATCATACATTTCCTCTTGCTTAGCTTCTTGTTTCACCATGATTTCCAACGAAGTGTCGTTTAGTGATGCGATGATGAAATCAAAATCATCAGCAGTAAGAACAATGTTCATCTTGGTCATGGTGGGTTTCGATTTCTTTTAGGAAGAAGTTTTCGCAGGAGAAACCTTCCTCTTCTTCAGGGGATCAACATCGTCTTTGGGCGATGTTACTTCACCTGGCTTCTGTTTAGTTCCTTTTCCATTTAGTTTTTGTACTTCGTCATCACCCCTCGGTCAGTTGATACTGAAGCAGTCTTTCCAAAGGAACTACTTACATATTAGACCTCTTCAATCATCTTCGTTCTATTGGGCCCAATTGTATCTTCTTCTTTATGCGTGGTCTATGGGCTATCAGGGTTAGACATCTCTGCAGGGTCTGCGGGAATAAGGAGGTTTGCGGACTAGTCCTTAGTGATCTCCTGTAGGTATTCTTCCATGAGCTTGTAGTATGACTGAAGCTACTCCTTATGTTCATCGGATCATGCTGTTATGTAGATGAAGTGTCGATCTGCACATAACTTCATCAAGGGTTGGAACCTCTTTAGGGTGTTCAGAGTCATGCGAGGTTCAGCTTCGATGGCTCTCTTCAACTGTAGGTAATAAGTGTGAAAATAGTGTTCGACTGCCACTATTTGTTCATATCACTTGAGTACCAAAGGGTAGTGACCTTCGTAGCAAGTGGCTTGAATGGTTCAATATACGGGAAGGTCACACCTTCCGACATCTCCCATGCCACAAAGGTGATAAGTATCAGGAGCCAGCTAAAGTGGAACTCGTAGCCCTGATCCTGTGCTTCGTGGCAATATAGTTCTAGCTGATTAACTAGGTACTTCACCCAGTTCATCAGTAGGCCTTCCACGCACTTCCCTGCGAGGTTGACAGCAAATCCTGTGACTTGCGTAAGTCTATTCTTCCTTACTAGCTTTACAACTATTAACTGGCAGGCTAGGCGCACTGTGCCATTCTGGATAGAGGCTACCTTGTAGACTTGCGTTCCCTTTTCAACATTGTTGTATGTATCCTTGATCTTATGTGCTAGTGCGCGATCTGTAGCTTTTCCTGGATAGAACACCTGTGGGTCGGGTCCTTGCATACTTAATCCTGTGATCCTATGGATCAACGTCGGATCGACTGTAATATGGTGGTCTTGTTGATTAAGGTTGGTTGTCATTTATGTCAACCCTTGAAGAAAGACCCATAGCACAAAGGTTTGGGTAATGGACCCAATAGTGTTTGATGTAAATATGACTCATTATTTTTTTTTCATGGTTGATAAGAAGTAAATATGGATGAACTCCAAAGTGGTCCCCTTATGGTGAAAGACCTCATGGGAAGACGCTTTGTGCACTAAGAGAACCCATGCTTAATTATGGAATAATTAGATGAAGGAAAGTGAATTTGTCAAGGAAAATATCCTAGATGGATAGTGCTTGTCATGTCATTTCCGGTGGTATGTGGAAC
>JASDQU010684506.1:4885-19197 GCA_032191745.1 Picea mariana
TATCTATCGATGATGATATCGATATATGTATAGAAGAAATTTGTACAGAAAATAAAAAAGAAAAAGAGAAAGTAAAACAGGATGTATATAGCACTAGTGTTTGGAAGATTTTTTTTGATGGTGCCTCCTCTTATTTTGGGGCCAGAGATGGGGTGTTTTTTGTGGCCCCTGATGAAAAATTTGTTATCCCTTTCTCTTATAGATTACAGTGGAATATCGACCACACTAACAATGTATGCGAGTATGAATCCCTAGTACTAGGATTGAAAGAGGCCAGGAGAATGAAAATTAAAAACTTGGAAGTCTTTGGCGATGCAGAGCTAATCGTGAAATAGGTAAATCATCAATACCAGGCCAAACATCCTAGGTTAAGATCTTATCGGAATTGTGTTTGGGATCTGATCGAAAACTTTTTCTCCTCTGTTAATGTTCATTATATTCCAAGAGCATAAAATCAACATGCTGATGCGTTAGACAAAGCAGCTTCATCGTTCACACCTCTCATTGATTTCAAATTAAAATACCATATATTAATGCAACATAGGCCTTCCATTCTGAATAACATACAAAATTGACAGGTTTTTGAGGACGATGAACAACTCCAAATTTTTTTACAGACAGTAGATGACTTTGCTGAAATGCATGTCAACCAAGAAAACTAGAATGATCCTATTTGGATCACGCAGGAAGGTGAAGAACCCCTAAAGTTTCATGATAAAATCGCTAACCACCGGATGCTTGATTTAAAAAATAATCAAATACCTAAGGGTCTGATCCCCTTAGGAAGGCTATTTAGTCACAATGACATCCCTTTGAAGACTACCTTACAACCGCAACTAGAGGAGATCGAGGATTGCGATATAGGTACCAAAGAAGTCCCTAGGTTGGTAAAATTATCCAAATATCTGTCTCCCAAAATCAAAAGAAAGTATGTGGAGTTACTTAGACAATATMAGGACATTTTTGCTTGGTCTTATGATGAATTGAGAACTTATGACACTACCATTATGGARCATAAAATTCCTTTGAAGCCAAGTGTCAAACCTTTTAAGAAAAAACTCAGGCAGATTAACCCCATCCTACTACCAGTAATAGAAAAAGAAGTCAAAAAACTCCTGGATGCTACAATCATTGTCCCACTGAGATACTCTGAGTGGGTAGCCAATTTAGACCCAGTGAGAAAGAAAAACGGTGAGATCAAACTGTGTGTAGATTTTAGAAACCTGAATCGATCATCACTTAAAGACAATTATCCATTACCTAAGATGGATAATGTTTTAGAAAAACTAGTTGGAGCTAACAGAATGTCCATGATAGATGGTTTTTCAGGTTACAATTAGATTGTTGTACACCAAGATGACAAAGAAAAAAATGCGTTCACTACCCCTTGGGGTACTTTATGTATAACAAAATTCTTTTTGGTTAAATGAATGCAGGGGAAAATTTCCAACGATCCATGGATATCGCTTTCGTGGGAAAAAGAGATAAGTTTGTTGTTATCTATCTAGATTACCTGACTATTTTCTCTAAATCTGATGCAAAAGATCTAACACATCTCAAACAAAATTTTGAGAAATGTCGCAAATTCGGTTTGTCACTTAATCCCAAGAAATCCCATTTCGCAATGCAAGAAGGTAAACTCTTGGGTCATATCATGTCAAGATATGGAATCAAAATCGATCCCAAAAGAATCAAGGTGATAGATACCATAAATATTCCTAGAAACATAAAAGAAATTCAGTCTTTTTTAGGAAAAATAAACTTCTTGAGAAGATTCATCCCTAACTTCGCCGAAATTGTTAAATTGGTTATAGATATGCTTAAAAATAATAGCGAGGTGAAATGGACAAATGAAGCCAAAGAGTCGTTTCAACGAATCAATAAAGTAATAAGCAAAGCTCCAGTCCTACCAAACCCGGATTACAAAAAAAAGTTTTTTATTCTCTTTTGCCTCTAAACATACATTCGCAACTATATTGTTACAGAAAAATGATGAAGGTTTTGAGCGGCCTATTTCATTTTTTAGCAGAAGTCTCAGGGACGCTGAGCTGAAATATGACATTTTGGAAAAACAAGCTTATGCAATGGTAAAATCTCTCAAGGCTTTCAGAACCTACGTATTACACTCGAAGATCATTGCCTATGTTTCATCAAGTTATGTTAAATATATATTGGTGCAGCCAGACAGCGACGAAAGAAGAGGCAAGTGGTTGGCTAAAATCTAGGAGTTCGACCTGGAAAACAAACCGACTAAAATTATCAAAGGTCAGGGTTTGGCCAAATTACTAGCCAAATCAAATTTGAAAGTACTTGGAATAAATCATCTACAAGAAAATGAGAGATTTTTAGAAATAGATGATCTTGTCGTCACTGCACCCACAACTGAAATTCAAGACAAGTTCTCTACTTTAGTCTGGTACCACGATATTGTTTCTTACCTACTAACCCTTCGATGTCCTAGTGAATTAACCCCATCTAAAACTAGGACACTGAAGTTACACACTGTAAAATATTGTATCATAGATGGTAAATTGTATTGGAAAGACCCTCTGGGTTCCCTACTGAGTTGCCTAGTTAACACAAAAACGGAAAGGGTTATCGATGAATTCCATGTGGGAGTGTGTGATGGACATCATGCTTGGCAGGAAACACCTTATAAAATTTTAATAGATAGGTATTATTGGCCTAAATTATTCACAGATGTAAACACTAAAGTCCAAACATGTACTCCTCGTCAGATGTTTATAGGCAAACAAAAAGTCCCATCCTTACCTTTAGTTCTGGTTAAAACCGAAGCTCCATTTCAGCAATGGGGCCTTGATTTCATTGGAGAAATTCATCCCCGCTCTAGCGCACAACACAAGTGGATTCTAACTACTACAGGATACTTCACTAAATGCATGGAAGCTGTTCCTACAAGAAATGCAACTAACTCAATAGTAATCAGTTTCCTAGAAGAAAATATTCTATCTAAGTTTGGTTGTCCCCGAAAGATAGTCACTGATAATGCACATGCATTTAAGTCAATGGCAATGATCAACTTTTTCCAAAAATACAACATCATACTGGGACACTCCACAACCTACTATCCACAGGGTAATGGTCTAGCTGAATCATCTAATAAAAGTCTGATTACCATGATCAAAATGGTTTTGACTGAAAACAAAAAAGCATGGCATATTCATTTACAATATGCTCTATGGGCTAATAGGATAAGCACCAAAAGATCAATTAGGATTTCCCCTTTTCAGATGGTATATGGCACCGACGTCATTTTACCAATAAATCTTGCTCTACTCGTGATGAAACTTTGGCAAGATTCAAATGAAGAACCCAACAATGTTACCAGGAGGATAAACCAGCTGGTTGAAGTTCAGCAAAATCGGGCTGAAGTAAATAAAAGGTTATAGAGATATCAGGCTAACATGAAAACCTTATTCGATCGAAAAGATAAAGATAGAGATTTCCTCCCTGGTGATCTGGTCCTGAAATGGGAAGCTAGGAGAGAAGACACTGGTAAACATGGCAAGTTTGATCCAATCTAGTCCGGCCCATATAAGATTTCGGCTTCTGAGGGAAAAAATGTTTTCTTATTAGAAAATCCCGATGGAAACATTCTCAATGCCCCTGTAAATGGACGACACCTCAAACACTTCATGTAGTAATGTATTTTTGAACTCTCATTGTACATACCAGCTTGTTTTCACGCTTATTGTATAGTTTCATTTCCTTCGGTAAGTTTTTTCCATAAAATAATAATAATAATAATAACAAAAAAAAATAAAAAATTAATATATAATTTTTTTATTCATGAGATTTCCTGACAATTAGCATGATGAATTATTTTGCAGAAAAGTTGTTGACCAACCAAGATACTAGAGATTCTAAAAAGGAAACAGACACAGATAAGTATATTAGTTGTCTTCTGATGAAAAAGGTAAGAAATTAACAGCCTTTTGGCCAACAGACTAGGAGTTACCAGGTATGAGATTTTTCTCTGGAAATTCAAGGTAAATTACCCTGAGAGATACAAATGGATAAATTATTAGTTCAGTTGATGCAGATTCTATCGTTGAAATTTTCAAAAAATAAAAAATAAAAAATAAAAAAGAAGAAAGGGGGACTTAAGGAAAAGTTTTAAATTCTAACTAATAAAATCTTAAAAATGGTCATGTGTGAAGTAGTCTCTCTGAATCCATTTACTTTCCACCTAAGCACGGTAAAGCCCGCTTCCTGCCTGACCCTGAATGTTTATCATAAGTTATTTGAGAAAAGAAAGGTCTCACTTTGGTTCTAAAAATTCTCAAACAAACCTTCAAAAATGAGAATAGGTTGAGTTTATAGTTCTTTAACTTTAGTTAAACTAGAAGTATGTCTAGGTTAATCCTAACCTTATTAGCCTTCCTAACAGGAATAAGTTGATTAGTTTTACTAAAGGAAATTCTTTTAAAAGGATGTCAAGAAGTTTCCCTGAAGTCAATGATGTTTGAAGGCAAGAGAGAAGATTGGCCCAGAGCTATTTAAGTGAGTTGACAGGCCTATGTTCTTAAAAAGTTCAAGCAGATACCTTCCCGATTATATTACATACTTATTGATTGCCCCCACTTCATATTAAAAAAAAATATACATAGACAGATGGTGAAAGGAAATTCATTATATTGATTTCCCTCATCTCAGCATTTAAATGTTTTAAAAACAAATGAAGTGGTGAAAGGAAATTCAATATGGGAAGTCTGATAACTTCACCGGGGTACTGAACAGGCTCACTGGAAATGAAGCAATATCTTTATATCTAATAAGGTTGTTATACATGAATTGCAAGACGCTTTGGTAATTTTTCTTCTTTTAGCTGGATTCACATTACAGGTTTCTGGGATCCCCTAATTTTACACCTTTAAGTTTACTTTACCTTGATNGATTTTTCTCTGGAAATTCAAGCTGAATTACCCTGAGAGATACAAATGGATAAATTATTAGTTCAGTTGATGCAGATTCTATCATTGAAATTTTCAAAAAATAAAAAATAAAAAATAAAAAAGAAGAAAGGGGGACTTAAGGAAAAGTTTTAAATTCTAACTAATAAAATCTTAAAAATGGTCATGTGTGCAGTAGTCTCTCTGACTCCATTTACTTTCCCCCTAAGCACGGTAAATCCTGCTTCCTGCCTGACCCTGAATGTTTATCATAAGTTCTTTGAGAAAAGAAAGGTCTCACTTTGGTTCTAAAAATTCTCAAACAAACCTTCAAAAATGAGAATAGGTTGAGTTTATAGTTCTTTAATTTTAGTTGAAATAGAAGTATGTCTAGGTTAATCCTAACCTTATTAGCCTTCCTAACAGGAATAAATTGATTGGTTTTACTAAAGGAAATTCTTTTGAAAGGATGTCAAGAAGTTTCCCTGAAGTCAATGATGTTTGAAGGCAAGAGAGAAGATTGGCCCAGAGCTATTTAAGTGAGTTGACAGGCCTATGTTCTTAAAAAATTCAAGCAGATACCTTCCCAATTATATTACATACTTATTGATTTCCCCCACTTCATATTAAAAAAATATATACATAGACAGATGGTGAAATGAAATTCATTATATTGATTTCCCTCATCTCAGCATTTAAATTCTTTAAAAACAAATGAAGTGGTGAAAGGAAATTCAATATGGGAAGTCTGATAACTTCACCGGGGTACTGAACAGGCTCACTGGAAATGAAGCAATATATTTATATCTAATAAGGTTGTTATACATGAATTGAAAGACGCTTTGGTAAATTTTCTTCTTTCAGCTGGATTCACATTACAGGTTTCTGGGATCCCCTAATTTTACACCTTTAAGTTTACTTTACCTTGATGCAAACGAAATCATATGAAACCTGGTAGAGTGGTTAATTTGGTTTTTATTATCTTATATAGATTTGAGGTTAGTTTAAAAAAAGGAAATCTATTGAGAACCTAACTTGATAAAATCAGATGTTTTATTTTTGAAGAATTTTCAAAATCAAATGTAGAGATCCTAAAGCCTTGTCTCAATTTCCCTCTTGGTCCTTTTCACAAAGTTTGATTATTGACCCCATTTACCCAATTAAGGCACTTGGTCTAGATGTTCTTCTCATCCCACAAGGAAATGAGATCCCTAGATGGAGCCTAATGTTGTTACGAAGTTTAATTTTGTATCCATTTAAACCTAAAGCTTTGTTTTTTCCTAGTCATGAAGCTGCCCTTAGTCCTTAAAAAAAGAGTCAAAAGTCTTTCAATTTTTTTGGGTTTTGGGATTCAACCTTTCACAAAGCATGTTTTCCTAACTAACAACTCCAGACTCCCGATGCTGAAACCCCCAAAAGGCTTTATATTAAAGTAATAATAAAAAGGAAGAAGTAGGTGTTATAAGTCCCGATGCACATTTCACAAAGTATCCTTTAATCATGATTAATTAAACTCTTAAACATGATCAACAATTCATTAATCATTCACGATTCGGGTCTCCTTTTATCAAAGTGTTTTCAAAGCATCATCCCTTGAAATCTCAGTCCTCGATTTTCTGAAAAGAAGAAGTTAATTACCAATCTTAATTGATTAAAGCGTTAATACAAGTATTCAATGTCTAACCTAATCCCATCGTGATTTCACAATTTGAGGTTTTCTTATGACATACCTCATGGGTACAGGATCCCCAAAATTCTGAAATACGAAATCATGAATTCTTTAACAAAGTTTAAAACGAATTTAAGTTAGTTTAAAATGGGATTAATAAATATTAAAACGAATTTACGTGTTTCACATTTTGGGATTTGGTGAAAGCAGTCCTTTCGAAACTCTAGTTTTGAAATCGTCGATATACGGTAATATCTATAATGGACGAATAGAGATATTTTTGACTTAACTGTGTATCTTTGGGCATATCTCCCCCATTAAGACATTAAAGTTTTATTACCTGTTTCAATACGTCCATCGTAAGAAGAGTTAAAGGTTATTAGAGGTTTGGTTTTCCAAATTTCATTCTTATCATTTGAATTAAGAAGTGAATTGCATTCAACAAGATTACACATTTTTCTCTGTGACAGGAATTTGTCCTAAACATGAACATTATGGCACCTAGAAAGGTACCTAAGAAAAGTGAATAACCAACTGAAAGCTCAAGCCCAGAAGGATATGTCGTTTCCGATACTACACCACATGCCATAGATTTCATCAAATCATGGAGGAAAATTTTTGAAACCTTGGACTACGAAATCAAGAATTTTCCCGATGATTCCGAAAGCAAAATACGGGACATAGTAGATTCTTAACTTGATAAAGTAGCCACGCATCCATGACTCATGACATACAACAACATGATCAGTTTGGATTTGGACAGGACATACATGCAAACCATAAGCATTTTGAATAGCCAAGGGGTCATCATCGGCTCTTTTAGACCAGATCATATACAAGTAATGTACAAACTGTCTCCCAATTATAAACATGTTTATACTAAAGAATTTGTAAGTGAATTTCAAAGGAAAGAATGAACAGAAGCAGACCAAACATACCCCGGCATAATCAAAGATTGGTGGAGACACCCACCAAAATTCAGGGCCGATACCCATAACGTTTGTGCCACATCCTCTTTGAATGAGTACATGGTTTATGTGGCTATGATGTTATGTAGACTTTTCAGGAAGAAAAGTTCTACCCATTTCCCTGCAGAATGGGTGCCCCTTTTACATGAAGCAGCCAAAGGCTATAGCTTCAACTGGAACAATATTCTACCAGATAACCTAGCTAAGGAGGCTATGGAGTATCAAACCACGATATCCAATGTTCGACCAATAGTGTTTTACATGTCGGCATATATCATGGATGCTATATGTTCCACGACTCCTTTCCCTTTGATGAATTGGAGTTGGAACCCAACCTACACTGAATCAATTCATGAATATGATTCTAAGTTGTGGGAAGAAAATGTTAAGGATTCTTTTTCTGAAAATTTTCATTTTGTGGTGATACCAGTGCATTAGATGTTGTATGGTTGTGCACCCCCCCATATTTCAGAGTCGGTCATAGGAAATATCAAGGCGGTTTTCAATTGGTTTATTGACGAGAATTTCTCCTATATCAGGGTTTTCAGATGTTCTATCCCTTCTCATGAACTTCCTAAATTCCTCCCTGACAGATTGGTGTGCAGGGAGGTAGCTCATCAGATAATAATAGGCAGTATCGGAATAGAACTGAAGACAGTTGAAAAGAAGTTTTGGCCAGTCTTTCATGTACAGATTGGAAGGTTTTCACTACTCAACCTGGGTCATTCCAAGGTTGAATCTGCAACTCTAGAGGAGGTCAATTTTGTGAATCTGGAACATATGAAGCATGAACCTTATCAAACAGTGGGAAGCCACATGGCTCACTATGGCATGAAAGCATTTGAACGTGAGTAATCCCCTTGCGATGACATTTTCAAAGGGGTCAAAACCTATGAGGAAGTGTTAGACAGGGTACAAGTGTTATCATCCGATTTGCTAAACAATATTCTAACCTTCCAGAGACACAGATGAAGCAGTTTTCTGAAAGTATTACAGGGTGAAGCAACAACATCCCCTCCATAACATGAAAACATTCCCCCAGGCTTCACATAGAAAGCACAGAATAAAGCAGACACCGAGGAAAACCCATAGGACGTCGAAGGGTCTTCACAAAACAAAGAAGTCCCACAGACAACGAATCTAGGAGCAAAGGCAGAAAAAGGGTCTGAGACACCTTCGGAGTCTAGTCAATATACCCCCCCTTCATCATCTACTATTCATATTGATACTCCCAAGAAAAAAATGGAAACAAAGTCCACAGAGTTGGGTAATCCCATCACTTCCTTGACCCCTTTACAATCTACTTTTGGTTTCCCTCAGGTAGGAGTCATATATGCTAGCGAACTTGACCCTATCTCCAGAAAAGAAATTCCTCCCTCTTATTACTTCTTTAGTAAAAAGAGGAAGGTTGTATTAAAACAAGAGATGTATATGAGAGAAGGTGATATGGTAAAGAAACACAGAGTGCTAGTGGATGGGAAAAACTTGGAAGAGAGACATTTCACTACAGAGGTGGTGGGCTCCATGGGAGTGCTAGCAACAACAAATATTTTCACTGTTAGCAATATGAGAGAAAGGTTGGAACAAAGTAACTCCAAGATAACCCAGTTACAAGATCAACTAAAATATACCGAGAAAAATATCAAAGCAAAAATAAATAAAGGTCTAGAGCAGGCCAGAGCTGTTGACAAGAAAGAAATTCAATCGCTTAAGTCAAGTCTAGATGAGATGAAGAAGAAGATGACGACTAGCCAAATATAAGTTATTCGGCAAGAAGAATTGGTAAGACAACTACAAGCTAAATTGAATTCAATAAAAGGATAGGTTATAGACCTGAAATTTTTTCAGGACCAATCACTGGAAATACATGCGAAGATAGAAGATGAGCAACAGAAAGTAATCTCCCAAGTAGAGATTATTCAGAATTATTTTCAAGAAACAAGCAATGCTTTTTATAACATTATTTTTAAAGAAAAAGAAGCTAAATCAGAAAGGGCCAGTTTCCAAAAGGTAGTTGTGTGTTCTGAAAAGGAAGATGGAAAATTCTAAATCTTTCTATCACAGAGAAGAATATAGCCGATATCATGCTCAAGGTAAGGGAAAACAACATAGTAGAATATAAGAAAATATTCAAAGAAATCAAAGATGATTGTGAAAGAATATTTGATTTATTGGACAAGGAATCATTAGGTATTGGAAGAGACAATTGCACTGGGCAATTAGGATAGATAAACAGTGTAAGACGCCAACTGAATTTCAAAGAGGGTTTGAACGAAATTCAATTGGAAATTTCATAATTAAAGGAAATGGATGTTACCCTAATAAACAAGTGGCTAGTGAAACCAAACTTGAAATTTCAATCAATCAAGTTTGTTGGTAAGGAAATTGAAGATCGACTTCCATAAACTCAGAGAAAATTCTATTTATTTGAAGCAAAGGATCTACCAGAGTCTCCCATAAATTTTGTACTTTTTCTTGCAAAACGTATTGAATGTATCAGGTCAAAAGAAGGAGATACTTCAGTAAAACAATGAAGTATCATTTTGAAAACTTATATTATTGAGATGATAGGAAAATAAATGATAATCATGCAAACGGTTGGAGTTTGCAATTCTTGTCACTGTTTTCCCCTAGGAGTTAGGAGATCACTAACCAAATCATCAGGGGTCAGGTATAAATATAATTTCAGGATACTGAGAAAGGGGGATTTTTTCTGGGCGCATTGTAAAGAAGAATTTGAAGATATTTTTTGAATTAATACGAATACAGATTGAAGATTCCATATTTGGTCAAGTTTGAGTTATGCGTTTCTCCGTTGTTTCATATTTTTCATATATCTTTTTAATGAATGATTAACTACAATTTAGTACAACATCTATTGTGGTAATTAATTCTTCTTGCAATTTAATTGTTTACAAACTTTCCTCTGTATCATCTATCAACAAATATGAGACCTGCAAATGTTTTAGATTTCAATATTGTATGCTTCATTAAGAGTTATTCCTAACTATTTTTCTTCTTCTGTCACAAAGTGAGATTCCTCTTCAATTGATGCCTCACCTTTTTCAGTATCTCTATGTTTTCTTTTCATCTCATCCACATTCCCTTTTCGAAGTTTAACTCAGATACCAAAAATGGCCTTTAGTTTCATCATACTATTAATTCAAGGTTTTTGGAGTTCTTCTTATATGTTTTGAAACAAAAAAAATGAACCTTTAAAGAAAACACAAAATCTATCCTTTCAGTCTCCTTCCCTCGTGACTGTTCCAGTTACACGACAACCTAATATCAAACCTAGACTATCTGATCAAACAAGAATTTCTTTGAATTTATTTAACACCATTCTATAGACAACAAATAACCGGGTTGAGTTAGAACGTTCATGGGCAGTAATCTAAATAGACATTAGCATCTAGGAAAACTTGGAAGCTAGACAGAGACAATTAAGGAATCAGCCATAGCCCTTTCATGTAACCTACCTTTTATCCTTATCCCTCTCTTTCTTTTCAGATGCCTTTGTGGTGTACTTTAGATTCTTAAAGTACAAACTCATGAACAACACCATACTAAGGAGATGATAAAGAGTGGTTGGAAGATCATCAATTTTGGTGATGATCATCCTTTCGTTTTTAAGTTTTCTAGGAATTATCATGAGTATACCTGCTTAGGAGGAATCTAAAGGATTATACACCTCTTGCTAAGGATTTTGGGTATTTTTGGCTCAATATGCATAACATGAAAAGTTACAAGACATTCCGTAGCATTCCGTAGCACCTAGCACTGCGAAATGATCTACACAAACAAAGGTTGCAGCTTCGCTACGGAATGCACTGAGAAATAATTTATACATGTAGAATATGCACATTCGCTCTGAAATCCACTGCGAAATGACCTAGATAGACATAAATGCAGTGTTTCTATGGAATCTATTGTGAAATAGTCTACACGGAAGGGCACTAAAGAATTCTCTATGAAATCCGCTACGAATTGGCTGATACAGTCAATGATTCAGGGTTTGCTACAAATTCCAGTTTTGATGGATTTTGAGGGAATCAACAGTCACCAGGTGGAAAATGGGGCTTAGAACAAATGCTTGGAGGTCAGTTGAAGATTTCTCACACATGGCAGTGAAGGAGATGTTGGACATATTGTCACTGATGTATTGTCATTGATGTCAATAGCCGATGTCATTATTTTATAATGATGAGTTGGTATGAAAAAAACACAAAAAATAGTTATTAAAAAGCTTAGGAGAAATAGTGATGAAACAGATCAGAAGCTCAGGAGAGATGACGCATAGGAGACATTCATTCTTATTTTGGGACAATCTAGGATCGTTGGATCGAGTAAAGTGGAAGGATAGGATAAGAAAATACCAAGGTCAAAGCCCTTGAATCACGAACTCCCGTCAATTGCTGGATCTGGAAAACCCCTCGACCATTGATCTATTCAAAGCACGCCAAAGGTAGTAGTGGTCAACTTCAATGATGACCACATCAGAAGAAATGGGTTGATAACAATTAATATTACTTGAAGGCCAAAGTCTCGAAGTAGACATGAGTCGTTCGATCTAAGGAACACTTTGGGAAGTATCGCGACCATTAGATCAAGTTTAGTGGAAGGACAGAGTAAGCCACACAGTGTCCCAAAGTAGACGCAAGTCATCTGATCTAAGTAACACTTTGGGTAATATCTCAACCATCAGATCAAGGAAAGTATAAGAATAGGATAAACAAGGCAAAAGGTCTGAGATCTCGAATACCTGAATTCCCGATAGTTTTTGGATCAAGTTAATACTTTTCAAGTTAAAGAAGGACCATCAGATATGGATAATAAATGATGACCTTTGGATTAGATAGTAGTCAAATTTGATGCTAACCAATTCAGTGATAATGGGATGAGAACATGTAAATTCACTCGAAGGAAAAAGTTTCTAAGTCATGAAGTGAAGACATGTAGCAAACAGATTAGAAGATCCATGTCAGCAAACCACATCGGCAAGGACACATGGAAAAATCAAATGGTGATAAGTGTGAAGGTGCTATTAGCATTTCAAGTATGTGTAAGTCATGAATCTGTGTGACACGTGGAAACCACTTGATTAGTTCCACGTCAACAAGTGACGTCCATAGCTACGACACTCCAGGATTATATACTTTGGGAGTTTTTCACTAGCAAATTCCCGTAGTCCCAAAGTTCCAAAATGAATGAAAACCGTTCATCATGCAAGTAAAATCCAACCATCCAATCTACTTCAGAGAAATGTAATCCAAATGATTGAAGGCTTGTGTAGGATAAATCACCTGAATCGTCAAAGGACGAAGTCAATGTTGATCATTTATATAAGATAACTTTGGGAGAATTCTCATCTGTTAGATCAGGAGACAGTCAATTCTGGCACTGACCAACTTCAGTGGAAATTGGAACAAAAATTACCCAGATATTCAGACCCCCGAAGTCCCAAAGTAAACAAGGATCATCCACCCAACCTTTGATTAAGTCATAGTCATTGATCAAGTACAGTGGAAAGAAAGAGTAAGCATAGATCATGAAGTAGCACTAACCATTGATCTACTTTAGGAGCATTCTCAATCAATGATCAAGCATAGTGGAAGGATAGAATAAGTGGAGGTCTTAACTGATAGTAAGAGATCATCATGGCTTTATGACTTATTCAGTAGGTAATCACTCTGTAGGAATTTCCAATCTAGAGTTTAGGAGCCACGAATAGTTGAATTTATGAAGTGAATGAGAACCATTCATCTCAACTATTGATTAAATCGTAATCATTTATTGTGATTGAAACCTCTATATAAGTAAGTATCGTTCGTTCAGGGAAGATTAAATATGGAACATCCAATCTACTAGTTAAAATCTATATATGCACTTCAGCGAAATCTGCTTTAGGAGATTTGAAAGGTTGCAAAGGCCTGAAGTCCTGAATGACAAAGTACCGAAGAACACGGTCTCAGCACTGGACATATGGGGGATAAAAAGAAAAGGGTGAAAGAAAAGGCAACACTTAAATTAATAAGCCCATGGTTTTGCGAATATGGTCACATGTAAATGGTTTGAAGGAAGCTCCTCTGCAAAAATCAATTTCTACAATATTTGTAGAGACATGGAATCGAGTTAAAAATAAATTGATCCATNAACAATAATGTTTGAATAATAACAATGATTATTGTTAATGTTAAAATGAAGAGGTGTGATGGTCCAAACAAAGGGACACAATGTTTCATAGCTCACACCAACTGGAAGAGTATACAAATGAGAAAGAGTGGTGAGAATAAAGTGTCTCTGAAATCAATATTAGAATATCAAAATAGAAATAGAGTCCAACAAGGAGAACATATGGTTCTTATGAAATGGGGGTGAAAGGGAGGAGCATGTAAGGATTCATATCCTCACTAAGAAAATTATAAAAATGAGGGAGTTGGTGCTTCCTAGAGTTGGTGCCCTAAAAACAAGGGAGTTGGTGCTTCCTATGGTTTTTTCCCTAAAGAAAAGGGAGTTGGTGCTTCCTAGGGTTGGTTCCCTGAAGAAGGGGATGTGTGTCTCCTAGATTTAGTGATCTAAAAAGAGTTGATGTCCTTCACTATTCTTTATAAAACTTTGTAATTCATGTTAAATATATTGATATAATTTATTTTGCATACAATTCATTGTTGATTTATTGTTGTAATCAATAAATTATAAAAATTAATTGCTAATTGTTAAAAATGGGTAATACTGATTCACCCCCCTCTCAGTGTCAAGTTT
>JASDQU010684506.1:19403-34120 GCA_032191745.1 Picea mariana
ATACGAAATCATGAATTCTTGAAAAAAGTTTAAAACGAATTTAAGTTTGTTTAAAATGGGATTAATAAATATTAAAACGAATTTACGTGTTTCACATTTTGGGATTTGGTGAAAGCAGTCCTTTCAAAACTCTAGTTTTGAAATCGTCGATATACGGTAATATCTATAATGGACGAATAGATATATTTTTGACTTAACTGTGTATCTTTGGGCATATCTCCCCCATTAAGACATTAAATTTTTATCACCTATTTCAATACGTCCATCGTAAGAAGAGTTAAAGGTTATTAGAGGTTTGGTTTTCCAAATTTCATTCTTATCATTTGAATTAAGAAGTGAATTGCATTCAACAAGATTACACATTTTTCTCTATGACAGGAATTTGTCCTAAACACGAACATTATGGCACCTAGAAAGGCACCTAAGAAAAGTGAATAAGCAACTGAAAGCTCAAGCCCAGAAGGAGATGTCGTTTCCGATACTACACCACATGCCATAGATTTCATCAAATCATGGAGGAAAATTTTTGAAACCCTGGACTATGAAATCAAGAATTTTCCCGATGATTCCGAAAACAAACTATGGGACATAGAAGATTCTTAACTTGATAAAGTAGCCACACACCCATGACTCATGACATACAACAACATGATCAGTTGGGATTTGGACAGGACATACATGCAAACCATAAGCATTCTAGATAGACAAGGGGTCATCATCGACTCTTTTAGACTAGAGCATATACAAGTAATGTACAAAATGTCTCCCAATTATAAACATGTTTATAATAAAGAATTTGTAAGTGAATTTCAAAGGAAAGAATGAACAAAAGCAGACCAAACATACCCCGACATAATCAAAGATTGGTGGAGACACCCACCAAAATTCAGAGCCGATACCCATAACGTTTGTGGCACATCCTCTTTGAATGAGTACATGGTTTATGTGGCTATGATGTTATGTAGACTTTTCAGGAAGAAAAGTCCTACCCATTTCCCTGCAGAATGGGTGCCCCTTTTACATGAGGTAGCCAAAGGCTATAGCTTAAACTAGAACAATATTCTACCACATAACCTAGCTAAGGAGGCTATGGAGTATCAAACCAAGATATCCAGTGTTCGACCAATAGTGTTTTACATGTCAGCATATATCATGGATGCTATATGTTTCATGACTCCTTTCCCTTTGATGAATTGGAGTTGGAACCCAACCTACACTGAACCAATTCATGAATATCATTCTAAGCTCTGGGAAGAAAATGTTAAGGATTCGTTTTCCGAAATTTTTCATTTTGTGCTGATACCAGTGCATTAGATGTTGTATGGTTGTGCACCCCCCCATATTTCGGAGTTGGTCATAGGAAATCTCAAGGAGGTTTTCAATTGGTTTATTGACGAGAATTTCTCCTATATCAGGGTTTTTAGATGTTCTATCCCTTCTCATGAACTTCCTAAATTCCTCCCTAACAGATTGGTGTGCAGGGAGGTAGCTCATCAGATAATAATAGGCAGTATCGGAATAGAACTGAAGACAGTTGAAAAGAAGTTTTGGCCAGTCTTTCCCATACAAATTGGAAGGTTTTCACTACTCAACCTGGGTCATTCCAAGGTTGAATCTGCAACTCTAGAGGAGGTCAATTTTTTGAATCTGGAACATAGGAAGCATGACCCTTATCAAAGAGTGGGAAGCCACATGGATCACTATGGCATGAAAGCATTTGAACATGAGGAATCCCCTCACAATGACATTTTCAAAGGGGTCAAAACCTATGAGGAAGTGTTAGACAGGGTACAAGTGTTATCATCCGATTTGCAAAACAATATTCTAACCTTCCAGAGACACAGACGAAGCAGTTTTCCAAAAGTATTACAGGGTGAAGCAACAACATCCCCTTCATAACAAGAAAAAATTCCCCCAGGCTTCACACAGAAAACACGGAATAAAGCAGACACCGAGGAAAACCCACAGGACGTCGAAGGGTCTTCACAAAACAAAGAAGTCCCACAGACAACGAATCTAGGAGCAAAGGCAGAAAAAGGGTCTGAGACACCTCCGGAGTCTAGTCAGTATACCCCCCCTTCATCATCTACTATTCATATTAATACTCCCAAGAAAAAAGGGGAAACAAAGTCCATAGAGTTGGGTAATCCCATCACTTCCTTGACCCCTTTACAATCTACTTTTTTATTCCCTCAGGTAGGAGTCATATATGCTAGCGAACTTGACCCTATCTCCAGAGAAGAAATTCCTCCCTCTTATTACTTCTTTAGTAAAAAGAGGAAGGTTGTATTAAAACAGGATATGTATATGAGAGAAGGTGGTATGGTAAAGAAACACAGAGTGCTGGTGGATGGGAAAAAATTGGAAGAGAGACATTTCACTACAGAGGTGGCAGGCTCCATGGGAGTGCTAGCAACAACAAATATTTTCACTGTTAGCAATATGAGAGAAAGGTTGGAACAAAGTAACTCCAGGATAACCCAGTTACAAGATCAACTAAAATATACCGAGAAAAATATCAAAGAAAAAATAAATAAAGGTCTAGAGCAGGCCGGATCTGTTGACAAGAAAGAAATTCAATCGCTTAAGTCAAGTCTAGATGAGATGAACGAGAAGATGACGACTATCCAAATATAAGTTATTCGGCAAGAAGAATTGGTAAGACAACTACAAGCTAAATTGAATTCAATAAAAGTCCAGGTTATAGACCTGCAATTTTTTCAGGACCAATCACTGGAAATACATGCGAAGATAGAAGATGAGCAACAGAAAGTAATCTCCCAAGTAAAGATTATTCAGAATTATTTTCAAGAAACAAGCAATGCTTTTTATAACATTATATTTAAAGAAAAAGAAGCTAAATCAGAAAGGGCCACTTTCCAAAAGGTAGTTGTGTGTTCTGAAAATGAAGAAGTATGGAAAATTCTAAATCTTTCTATCACAGAGAAGAATATAGGTGATATCATACTCAAGGTAAGGGAAAACAACATAGTAGAATATAAGAAAATATTCAAAGAAAACAAAGATGATTGTGAAAGAATATTTGATTTATTGGACAAGGAATCATTAGGTATTGGAAGAGACAATTGCACTGGGCAATTAGGATAGATAAACATTGTAAGACACCAGCTGAATTTCAAAGAGGGTTTGAACGAAATTCAATCGGAAATTTCATAATTAAAGGAAATGGATGTTACCCTAATAGACAAGTGGCTAGTGAAACCAAACTTGAAATTTCAATCAATCAAGTTTGATGGTAAGGAAATTTAAGATCGACTTCCATAAACTCAGAGAAAATTCTATTTATTTGAAGCAAAGGATCTACCAGAGTCTCCCATAAATTTTGTACTTTTTCTTGAAAAACGTATTGAATGTATCAGGTCAAAAGAAGGAGATACTTCAGTAAAACAATGAAGTATCATTTTGAAAACTTATATTATTGAGATGATAGGAAAATAAATGATAATCATGCAAACGGTTGGAGTTTTCAATTCTTGTAACCGTTTTCCCCTAGGAGTTAGGAGATCACTAACCAAATCATCAGGGGTCTGGTATAAATATAATTTCAAGATACTGAGAAAGGGGGATTTTTTCTGGGCGCATTGTAAAGAAGAATTTGAAGATATTTTTTGAATTAATACGAATACAGATTGAAGATTCCAAATTTGGTCAAGTTTGAGTTATGCGTTTCTCTGTTGTTTCATATTTTTCATATATCTTTTTAATGAATGATTAACTACAATTTAGTACAACCTCTACTGTGGTAATTAATTCTTCTTGCAATTTAATTGTTTACAAACTTTCCTCTGTATCATCTATCAAAAAATATGAGACCTCCAAATGTTTTAGATTTCAATATTGTATGCTTCATTAAGAGTTATTCCTAACTATTTTTCTTCTTTTGTCACAAAGTGAGATTCCTCTTCAATTGATGCCTCACCTTTTTCAGTAGCTCTATGTTTTCTTTTCATCTCATCCACATTCCCTTTTCGAAATTTAACTCAGATACCAAAAATGGCCTTTAGTTTCATCATACTATTAATTCAAGGTTTTTAGAGTTCTTCTTATATGTTTTGAAACATAAACAACGAACCTTTAAAGAAAACACAAAATCTATCCTTTCAGTCTCCTTCCCTCATGACTGTTCCAGTTACATGACAACCTAATATCAAACCTGGACTATCAGATCAAACAAGAATTGCTTTGAATTTATTTAACACCATTCTACAGACAACAAATAACCGGGTTGAGTTAGAACGTTTATGGGCAGTAATCTAAATAGACATTAGCATCCAGGAAAACTTGGAAGCTAGACAGAGACAATTAAGGAATCAACCATAGCCCTTTCATGTAACCTACCTTTTATCCTTATCCCTCTCTTTCTTTTCAGATGCCTTTGTGGTGTACTTTAGATCCTTAAAGTACAAACTCAGGAACAACACATAACTAAGGAGATGAGAAAGAGTGGTTGAAAGATCGTTAATTTTGGTGATGATCATCCTTTTGTTCTTAAGTTTTCTAGGAATTATCATGATTATACCTGCTTAGGAGGAATCTAAAGGATTATACACCTCTTGCTAAGGATTTTGGGTATTTTTGGCTCAATATGCATAACATGAAAAGTTACAAGACATTCTGTAGCACCTACCACTGCGAAATGATCTACACAAACAAAGGTTGTAGCTTCTCTACGGAATGCACTGAGAAATAATTTATACATGTAGAATATGCACATTCGCTCTGAAATCCACTGCGAAATGACCTAGATAGACATAAATGCAGTGTTTCTATGGAATCTATTGTGAAATAGTCTACACGGAAGGGCACTAAAGAATTCTCTATGAAATCCGCTACGAATTGGCTGATACAGTCAACGATTCAGGGTTCGCTACAAATTCCATTTTTGATGGATTTTGAGAGAATCAACAGTCACCAGGTGGAGAATGGGGCTTAGAACAAATGCTTGGAGGTTAGTTGAAGATTTTTCACACATGGCAGTGAAGGAGATGTTGGACATATTGTCACTGATGTATTGTCATTGATGTCAATAGCCGATGTCATTATTTTATAATGATGAGTTGGTATGAACAAAACACAAAAAATAGTTATTAAAAAGCTTAGGAGAAATAGTGATGAAACAGATCAGAAGCTCAGGAGAGATGACCCATAGGAGACATTCATTCTTATTTCGGGACAATCTAGGATTGTTGGATCGAGTAAAGTGGAAGGATAGGATAAGAAAATACCAAGGTCAAATCCCTTGAATCACGAACTCCCGTCAATTGTTGGATCTAGAAAACCCCTCGACCATTGATCTATTCAAAGCACGCCAAAGGTAGTAGTGGTCAACTTCAGTGATGACCACATCAGAAGAAATGGGTTGATAACAATTAATATTACTCGAAGGCCAAAGTCTCGAAGTAGACATGAGTCGTTCGATCTAAGGAACACTTTGGGAAGTATCGCGACCATTAGATCAAGTTTAGTGGAAGGACAGAGTAAGCCACAAAGTGTCCCAAAGTAGACGCAAGTCATCTGATCTAAGTAACACTTTGGGTAATATCTCAACCATCAGATCAAGAAAAGTAGAAGAATAGGATAAGCAAGGCAAAAGGCCTGAGATCTCGAATACCTGAATTCTCGATAGTTTTTGGATCAAGTTAATACTTTTCAAGTTAAAGAAGGACCATCATATATGGATAATAAATGATGACCTTTGGATTAGATAGTAGTCAAATTTGATGCTAACCAATTCAGTGATAATGGGATGAGAACATGTAAATTCACTCGAAGGATGAAGTTTCGAAGTCATGAAGTGAAGACATGTAGCAAACAGATTAGAAGATCCATGTCAGCAAACCACATCAGCAAGGACACATGGAAAAATCAAATGGTGATAAGTTTCAAGGTGCTATTAGCATTTCAAGTATGTGTAAGTCATGAATCTATGTGACACGTGGAAACCACTCGATTAGTTCCACGTCAACAAGTGACGTCCATAGCTACGACACTCCAGGATTATATACTTTGGGAGTTTTCCACTAGCAAATTCCCGTAGTCCCAAAGTTCCAAAATGAATGAGAACCGTTCATCATGAAAGTAAAATCCAAATATCCAATCTACTTCAGAGAAATGTACTCCAAATGATTGAAGGCTTGTGTAGGAGAAATCACCTGAATCGTCAAAGGACGAAGTCAACGTTGATCATTTATATAAGATAACTTTGGGAGAATTCTCATCCGTTAGATCAGGAGACAGTCAATTCTGGCACTGACCAACTTCGGTGGAAATTGGAACAAAAATTACCCAGATATTCAAACCCCCGAAGTCCCAAAGTAAACAAGGATCATCCACCCAACCTTTGATTAAGTCATAGTCATTGATCAAGTACAGTGGAAAGAAAGAGTAAGCATAGATCATGAAGTAACACTAACCATTGATCTACTTTAAGAGCATTCTCAATCAATGATCAAGCATAGTGGAAGGATAGCATAAGTGGAGGTCTTAACTGACAGTAAGAGATCATCACGGCTTTATGACTTATTCAGTAGGTAATCACTCTGTAGGAATTTCTAATCTAGAGTTTAGGAGCCACGAATAGTCGAATTTATGAAGTGAATGAGAACCATTCATCTCAACTATTGATTAAATCGTAATCATTATTGTGATTGAAGCCTCTATAGAAGTAAGTATCGTCCGTTTAGGGAAGATTAAATATGGAACATCCAATCTACTAGTTAAAATCTATATACGCACTTCAGGGAAATCTGCTTTAGGAGATTTGAAAGGTTGCAAAGGCCTGAAGTCCTAAATGACGAAGTACCGAAGAACACGGTCCCAGCACTGGACATATGGGGGATAAAAAGAAAAGGGTGAAAGAAAAGGCAACACTTAAATTAATAAGCCCATGGTTTTGCGCATATGGTCACATGTAAATGGTTTGAAGGAAGCTCCTCTGCAAAAATCAATTTCTACAATATTTGTAGAGACATGGAATCGAGTTAAAAATAAATTGATCCATACCTGTGATCAATTTACAAAAATCACTCTCACTAATTTAAAAGAATTAACAATAATGTTTGAATAATAACAATGATTATTGTTAGTGTTAAAATGAAGAGGTGTGATGGTCCAAACAAAGGGACACAATGTTTCATAGCTCACACCAACTGGAAGAGTATACAAATGAGAAAGAGTGGTGAGAATAAAGTGTCTCTGAAATCAATATTAGAATATAAAAATAGAAATAGAGTCCAACAAGGAGAACATATGGTTCTTATGAAATGAGGGTGGAAGGGAAGAGCATGGAAGGATTCATATCCTCACTAAGCAAATTATAAAAATGAGGGAGTTGGTGCTTCCTAGAGTTGGTGCCCTAAAAACAAGGGAGTTGGTGCTTCCTATGGTTTTTTCCCTAAAGAAAAGGGAGTTGGTGCTTCCTAGGGTTGGTGCCCTGAAGAAGGGGATGTGTGTCTCCTAGATTTAGTTCTCTAAAAAGAGTTGATGTCCTTCACTATTCTTTATAAAACTTTGTAATCCATGTTAAATATATTGATATAATTTATTTTGCATACAATTCATTGTTGATTTATTGTTGTAATCAATAAATTATAAAAATTAATTGCTAATTGTTAAAAATGGGTAATACTGATTCACCCCCCTCTCAGTGTCAAGTTTYCATTTGRGCAATTGGTATCAGAGCAGGTGCCTTTAGCACATCCTAAAAATTGGAAGGTAGATCCTRAAGATGKATCAACAAGAGGGAATGTCTAAAAACAAAGCACCATTGKTCAATGGAGGAGGCTATGCTCTATGGAAAATAAGAATGAAGAACTTCATGTTGGCTCTTGGTTTCGATATCTTACAATCTGTTGTATATGGTTACACTACATTAACTGTTCCACCCAAAGATGCTACAGGAAAGAAAATTTCCAATGACAACTCAAGAGTAGTTAATGGGATTCTAGGAGGGTTGACTAATTATATATGTGTAAAGGTTATGCATTGTAAATCAAACAAAGAAATATGGGACAATTTGGAGGTTGTATATGAAAGAGATGACAAAGTCAAGGAAGCCAAACTATAGACCTATAGAACTTAGTTTGAAAATCTGAAAATGAAAGAAGAAGAAAATATTGTTGAGTACCTTAATAGGGTAGATGAAGTGCTTAATTCAATCAGAGCGGTGGGAGAAGAAATTACAGATAAACCTATCGTGAAAAAAATACTAAGGTCATTACCTATGAGATATGATGCAAAGATTTCTACAATTGAAGATAGATTTGATCTAAACACACTCACAGTTGATCAACTTCATGGAATTTTTACAGCATATGAAATGAGAACAAGGAATGATAAATCGTCAAAAATAGAAACATCTTTTAAAGAATATAAAACAAAGATGAGCCAGGGGAAAAAGAAAAATGATGAGTTATCAGCTATATCTGATGAGGAAACTTCCAACTTCATAAATAAACTAAAGAAAGGGACAGGGAAATACAAAGGAAAAATTCCAGTAATATTTTTCGACTGTGGAAAAATTGGACACTTTGCCAATAAATTTCCCTATCCTAAGAAGGAAACAGGTGATGGCGAAAGAACATTCAACAATCAGAGGAAAATAAAAACTAATAATAAAAGGAATTTCTACAATAGAAAGAAAATGTTCTTTACTCAAGAAGACAGTAGTTCATCAGAAGAAAATGAAGAAGATGAACCAGAGCTTCTATTTATGGGTGTAAAAACCCAAGATGATAAACAGTCAGAAGATGAAGAAGAAGTGAACTTCGAAGAATAAATCCTTAGTATAATTGAAGAACTAAGAAAAACTAAAAAACAACACAGAGTACTAAGGGAAGAGATCTTATATATTAAAGAAGCTACTAAATCAAGAGAGAGAAAAGTTTCCAAATCCATCAAAGAGTCAGAATAGATCATTAGTGACTTGAAGTCCCAGCTCCCGGAAGCTAATAAAATTGAAGAAGTCATTTTACAACAACTTAATTATGAAAAAAAAGTATGTGAGAAACTAGAAGCTGAGATTAAGATGCTAAAACGTTAAATTGAGAAAGTAAAGAAGGGATCGCAATTTGAAAATAGTTCAAGGATCTTGAATGAAATTCTTAGTAGTCAAAGGTCACCAAACAACAAGACTAGTTTGGGATACACTCAAGACTCAACTTCTACATCACAAGGATCTATCAAGAAACCAATTAGTTATGCAGTTGCTCTGAAAAACTCATTTAGAAAAGAAGATAATGAGGCAAAGATGATACCATTGAAAATGGTTACAAATAAAAAGAAATCAGTGCTCTCCACTGGAGTAAAAGATGAAAGGAAACAATTCAACAGAATAAATACCCCTAGATACTTATTTATTGGATATTGTTATTCTTGCAATAATTTTGGACATAAGAAAGTACACTGCAAATCTTATAGACAATACAATCATAGAAATGTCCGAAGATATAAGAACAAGTACAACAAAGAAAAGAGAAACTATAACTCATTCTCTCCTTTGCAAGATTTCAATAGTGAATTCCAAAAATGAAACAACTATGGTCATAAAACAAGTGATTGTAGATTGCCAAAATATGATAAAAAGACAAATATTCCCCATAATAAAAAACGATGGAGGAAAAAGAAATCATAGTGCAATGTAGCATTATATGTGAAAAATCAAGAGTGTCAGTGGTATATAGACAATGGATTTTCCAAACACATGACTAGAGATCAAAAATAATTTCTCAAGTTAAATTAGAAAGGAACAGGAAAAATAACTTTTAAAAGATACTGGGAAAAGGAACTGTTAGTTTAGAAAATAATAAAACTAAAGAAGAAGATGTACTTTTGGTAGAAAATATCAAACCAAATATTCTAAGTGTAAGTCGGACTTTTGATCAGGGTCACATACTTACTTTTGATTCTCAGAAATTTGAAATCAGAAAAAAAACACTGGAAAGCTAGTGGTAGTTGCACCAAGAACATCTACAAATGTGTACATCCTCAATATAGAAGAAGAAGGAAAATGTTTCTTAAGCCAAGTAGATGAAAGTTGGCTATGGCATAGAAGATTGGGACATTTAAGATTTTACAACTTGATCAAATCCAACAAAAAAGAGGAAGTTAGGGACTTGCCAAAAGTGATTAATCCTTCATATTCTATTTGTAAATATTGTCAAATAGGAAAGAAAACAAGAGTTATGTTCAAAACATAAGAGAATTCCACAACAAAACCATTAGAGATTATTCACACATATCTATGCGGACCTACCATAACCAAAGTCACTTATGGTGAACATTATTTTATGTTGATTGTTGATGATTATATAAGACTGACCTGGGTTTTATTTTTAAAAGAAAAATCAGAAGCCTTTGAGAAATTTAAAATATAAAAAGCTCTTGTAGACAATGAAACAGATCTAAAAATTAAGTGTTCAAGATCATAAAATGGAGGATACTTCACCTCTAAAGAGTTCACTCAATTCTGTGAAAACCATGGTGTCAAAAGACCATTTTCATCTACCAGAAACCCTCAACAGAATGGAGTGGTAGAAAGGAAAAATAGAGTAGTTCAAGAAGTTGCAAGAACTATGCTAAATGAATCCAAACTTCTAGAAAAATTATGGAGAGATGAAATCCACACAACAGTTCAGACACTTAATAGAGCTCAGTTGAGACCCAATCATGACAAAACCACTTATGAACTATGGTTTGGGAGGCCAGCCCTTGTAAAACACTTTAGAATTTTTGGAATTAAATGTTACATAAAGAATGATGAAGATAACCTAGGGAAGTTTGACCCAAGATTTGATGAAGGAATATTCTTAGGATACTCATCAAATAAAAATTCATACATATGTTATAATGTTAGACTACTAAAAATAGGGGAAAGTGAAAATGTAAAAATAGATGATCTAATAAAGGGCATATCTCAAGGCTTTGATAAAAAATCTCAACAAGAAGATGATGATATAAAATCTCAACAAGAGGATGATGATGTAGAATCTTAGCAAGACGATGATGATGAAACATAGGAAAATGAACCACACATTGATGAAGAAGATAATGAAGAAACACCCTTTCCAATAGCTCCATCAAAAAAAGTTCATAAAAATCATCCTGAAAGTCAGATCATTGGAGATGAAAGTGCAGGAGTAGAAACAAGAAGGAAACTAGCATTTGACTAAGAACAAGAAATTCTATCCCTAATTGAACCTAAATCAGTTCAAGAAGCTGTCAAAAGTAAATATTGGATAAAATCAATGAATGAATAACTAGATCAAATAGAGAAGAATCAGACTTGGGAACTAGTTCCAAGACCCACGAACAAAAATGTGATAGGAACTAAGTGGATCTTCAAGAAAAAATTAAATGAAAATGGGGAAATTATAAAGAACAAAGCCAGATTATTCTGAAAAGTATATTCCCAAGTAGAAGGTATTGATTTTGAAGAAATGTTCGCTCCAGTAGCAAGACTTGAGGCAATCAGAATGTTCCTAGCATTTGCATGCTTCAAAAATTTCAAAATCTATCAGATAGATGCCAAATCAACATTACTTAATGGAAAAATAGAAGAAGAACTCTATGCTGAGAAACCAGAAGGATTCATGTTATCAGAAAACTAGGACTATGTGTGCAAACTGAAAAAGGCCATGTATGGTCTTAAACAAGCCCCCAGAGCATGGTTCTATAGGCTAGATCAATATCTACAAAAACAGGGATACAAGAGAGGGACTACTGAAAACAACCTATATATCAAAATTGAGGAGAAAAACATGATTTTTATGGCAGTGTATGTAGATGGGATCATATTTGGGAGTAATGTCACTACACTAAGAAGAAAATTTGCAACCAAAATGAAAGAAGAGTTTGAAATGTTTATGTTGGGAGAACTGTCATTATTCTTAGGTTTACACGTAAATCAAACAAAAAATGGAATATTTGTTTCCCAAACCAAATATATCAATGAAATGTTGAAGAAATTCCAAATGGAAGAAAATAAACCTATGGGTACTCCAATGGTCACTGGATGTAAACTAAGTCTAGAAGATGACTCACCAAAAGTAGACCAAACAATGTATAGATCTATGGTTGGAATTTTTGTCTATTCAACATCAACAAGAACTGATATCATGCATGTTGTAGAAATTGTGGGGAGATTTTAATCTGCACCTAAATAAACCCACTTAAAATAAGTAAAAAGAATTTTCAGATACCTTCAAGGCACCCTAGAACTAGGATTATTTTATCCAAAAGATAAATACTTCAATCTAAGCGCATATACTGATGCAGATTGGGAAGGTAGCATAGATGATAGGAAAATCACCAATGAAGGAGTATTTTTCTTAGGAAAATGTTTGCTAGCATGGTCAAGAAATAAAGAAACATCCACATCACTCTCTAAAATAGAGGCATAATACATTGTTGCTGCATCCAACTTCACACAAGTTCTTTGGATGAAGTAAATGTTAGAAGACCTACAAATAAAATATAATGATCCTATTACTATTAATTGTGACAACACTAGTGCCATACGTATCTGTAAAAATAAATTCATGCATTTGAAAACCAAACACATCTCAATTAAATACCACTTCCTAAGATATCAGGTCACTAAAAAATAGTTAAAATAGTGTATCTACACACCAAAGAACAAATTGCAGACATTTTCACAAAACCTCTACCCATGAGTACTTTTAAAAATCTCCAACATAAATTAGGAGTAATTCAAAAACCTCATTAAAAACTGAATGGTCAGGGGGAGCATTACCACAGGGGGAGTGAAGAAATATCCCCTTTGCCATTGATGTCAAAGGGGAGAGTAACTTCAAAGGAGAAAAACATCATCACAGGGGGAGTTTGTGTATGAACTTAGCATGTTTCCCTCAATGAAAAAGGGGGAGATTGATGGACATATTTTCATTGATGTATTGTCATTGATGTCAAAATCTGATGTCATTGTGTTATAATAATGAGTTGGTATGAACAAAATGAAGAAAACAATTATTAAAAAGATCAGGAGACATATCGATGAAACAGATTAGAAGCTTAGGAGAGATGACCCACAAGAGCCATTAATTATTCTTTCACGACAATCCAGGACAGTTGGATCAAGTAAATTGAAAGGAAGCCTTGGAGTCATGAACTCCTATCAACCATTGGATCTGGAAAACCCCTCGACCATTGATCTATTGAGAGTAGGCCAAAGGTAGCACTGGTCATCTTCGACATAGACCACTTTGCAAGAAAAGGGTTGAGAACAAGTAATATTAACCTAAGGCTGAAGTCCCAAAGTGGACATGAGTCGTCTGATCTGAGGAACTGTAACATCCCGCTCTAGCTCACTAAGAAAACTTATTATTTGAGGACACTTGCTCGCAAGTGATCTGGACCTTTTTGATGTTAGACCATTTATACTTGATTATGATGCGATTGACAGATGACATGATGTGTTACTATTTGATGTAGACAGGTGCTATTGACTCAGCTTTATTGAGTATGCAGGGTTTTGGACCTTGAGGATGCAAAGGCATCGATGGAACCCCTTGGACTCTGGATTGAGTCAGGGAGTGTGCTTTTGGGTTGATTTATTTACTGTGATATTTCATTTGATTCGATGATATGATGTTGACATTTTTGACATGATTGTTGATGATGCAGGCTGACGATAGCTTGCCGACCAGACTCACATATGGAGTAAAGGGGCCACACACAATTTCCAGAGAGATTGAGGGAGAGGGGTGGACAGCAGCCCTGCCACCGCCTACTAGCACTCCCATCGTGGATCGAACTGTAGGTTAACGATTACCTAGTTCGAGAGGATCCACGATGCCATGAGGGCAGACTGCGACAGTCGCTCATGATGATTATAAAGGGTGTGAAATAAGGCGGGGGCCTTATTCCTTAGAACCCTTAGTCTCCCACAAGTTCCCCTGGCGGAGTGTTGACTCGAGTGGTTATAGATGTCTACCAATCAGTCCAGTTGGCGAGTGGCACCCTTGGAGCACATGGTGCATCCTGAAGGGCACGTCGCACAAAAGAAACACACGAAGCGAGTGGCACCCTTGGAGCACGTGGTGCATCCTGAAGGGCACGTTGTGTAAAGGAAATGAACGAGGCGAGTGGCACCCTTGGAGCACGTGGTGCATCCTGAAGGGCACGTCGCATTGATGTGGATGAAAGAAACAAGCCTAAATAGCCCTAAGACACTAACGCCTTAAGAAATTCTTAAACAACTTCCCTAACCCAGTGTCGCCCAGTTTAGAATCTAGTACTAAGTCTAAAACTTTTAGGGTAAAATTTTAGTCTAACCCTAAGAGCATACCCTTTAATAAAAAAATAGCAAAAGAAACAAAAACCCACCTAAGTAATAGTTGGGTCTTCATAAAATTCTTGGGGCGATGACGAGGGTAAGTTTTAAAGCAAATCTAATAGTTTTAAAACCTTGCAAAGAAGAAATTAATTTCTAACTGGTGGGAGAATGACATCACCTTCGTAGTGTAACATAAAAAAAATTCCAAAAAAAAAAAACTAAGACAATTATCCTCTCATTATCCATGTCTACATTATTAAACTATCCTCCATCACCTTAATCTTCCAGTATCCATTCCCATTTACATGTCCATTCCACATTACTAAATCACCATCCATCCCCTTAATTTCTCATTATTCCTCTTTTATGTAATACATCTACTTTTCCCATATACATGTTTGTC
>JASDQU010684507.1:122821-146020 GCA_032191745.1 Picea mariana
AGAGGTATTGAGGTGTATATAATAGGGTGTCTGGTAAAAACAAGGGATATCTAGTAAAAATAAGGGTTTTAAAATTGGAAATATGTATTGGGAGTGTTGGGGAATATGGTGGAACCTGTTATGAAAAAGATATACAATTCTACAAATAATCAAAGATGGAATAAAATTTTGAAGATAAAGGTGGTGTCTAAAGACACCGTTACAACACTAAAGAAAAAAACAGTATGATCGGAACATCACAATTCATACTGGACCTTGATACTGATTGCTTGATGATAATGACCCAAGGGGTCTACTATTTATAACCTCAACATCTAACCAACTTCCATAAAATTGGGAGAATCTTGTCCACATATAACCGTTGGTTGTTAGAGTTTACTCTGTCAAATCTATGTTGTCTATTCATCTTGACAGGGATTCTCAACCCGACCGTCCATGCAATCAAATCGTAGTCAATTGTTGGGATGGTCAATCAACCGCCTGACTATCTTTGACTATTCGTCAATTCTCCGATCGAAAAACATGTCGAATACTTGAATGATTAATGTAGAGATATGTTCGATCACTTGATAGAATATATCCAGATGTATTTCGACCGCTGGACCATTTTTATACAGATGTAGTTCAACTTCTCGACCAAATGTATCCATATGTAGGTAAACCACTCAATCGGTTGAATCTAGGAGAAGTGTGATGAACCATTAGTTCTTGATGTTCCAACACCCCCCATCAACAAACGTCTTTGAATATTTAGGAGGTGAAATTATGTCATCATGAGATCCCCCATAATTCCATCTTCCTGAAGCTCAAGAATTGTACATAGCTTGATAAATCTAGCTTAAGGAAAAATGTTTGGTAAAGATATCAACAACCTATTCATCTGTTTTTCAATATTCAAGAGAGGCAACTTTCTCATGTACTAATTTTCTCAAAGAGCGAGCATGAAGCTCAATATGATTCATCTTACCATGGGAAATAGGGTTGTCAAAAACCTATATAGAACTTTTCTTTCCACAGTATATTGTAGTCGAGGGTTCAACAGGAAAGCCAAGTTCACCCAAAAAGTTGGCAGTTCCAGACTACTTTAGTATTTTATTGAATGATGCCACGATATTTTGATTTTGTAGTCGACAAGGAGACTACCTTTTGTTTTGTACACGACCACACCAGTGGTCTAGTGCTATAGAAAAACACATAGCCAAAAGTGTAATTTCTTGTAAATGTGTTGAACCTGCATAGAATAGATATAGTTAAACAATAATACACACATTTGCAAAGATAATTTGAGGAAGAAGAAGAAAGAGAGAAATAATGGAAGAATACTCATTAACCATTGTGAATAATGAATAATTTACACATGATATACTCTGTATAAATCAATGAGTTCGAATGGAGGATAACCAATGCACCATAGTGGTGGTCTAGAGTGATATAGAAACACACCAACAATTACAAGAGTGAACTACCACCTAGTCTAGTTTCTTAGATAGTTACAGTAGTGAACTGCCACCTAGTTGTGTTAACTAGTCAACTAGTCTTCAGTTAACTGACTAAACAGAGAGTAGTGAGGAGTTAACTCATGGAATCAAGGCTAATGTGCCACTCTGGTGATGATACCAAGGCAAGGTTGAATTATCATGGTGATGATCCCAATGTTGCATGGTGACAAAACCAATGCAACATCTAAACTCAACTCAACTAGTCAAATTGAAGTGTCAACTGAAAGAGAATATTCTCTAGGTGGAATATTCTCCCCTAAATTATAGGAGATTGGATAATGACTAATTATAACTAATAAACAAGGAAAAAACTTAGGAAAAATAAATCCTAGGTGTGTGTGAATTAACTCCAACACCCCCCCTGAACATCACTATGGTGAAAATAAAGATTGGGTCCCGACAATGAGGCCATGTTAGGTACCCAAGTACAAAATATACAATGAAAATAAAGTGAGGAAAGAGGGAAAACCTCATGGGAAAAACCCCCCTCAAGGTATAATGTATGTAAAAAGAAGAACTACAGTTGCTAGGAAACTGTGTCCTTCACTCCAAGACGACTTCGTAGATAATCAAACTTTTGGTTCGTGAAGGTCTTAGTGAATATGTTTGTTGTCTATTCTGCTGAAGGAAAAAACTGTAAGTCGATGATCCCCTCATGTACTAAGTCCTGGATGTAGTGCATGTGGATCTCGATGTGCTTCGTCCACTGCCTCTGAACTGGATCTCTGCAAAACTTCAGAGTGCTCTGGTTGTCACACCAGATGACGATCGACCGATGAAACTGAATGCCCAAATCAGTGAGAAAATGTTGTAGCCACATAGCCTGCATGGTTATGTTAACTACTCCTCTGTACTCTTCCTCGACTGAAGATAAATAAATAGCAGCTTACTTCTTGCTCGACCAATAGATAGGCTCGGAACCAAGATTGAGTGAGTAACTAGATGTGGACTTGCGATCAATGCTATCGCCAACCTAGTTGAAATCAGTAAACCTGATGAGATATAATGTAGAGTCTGTTTCATAATGAATCCCAAAGGTAATGGTGCCCTTTACGTATCGAAGGATACGCTTTGCATATTTCCAATGTAGCTCATGCAGCTTCTTCATGAACCTGGAAACTGTGCCAACTACATATGAGAGGTCTGGTCTGGAGTGTGTGAGATACAACAAACTCCCTACTATATGTCTGTATAGTGTGTTGTCAACCAATGGAGTCTCCCCACCATCCTCAAGTTTGACTCCTGATAGGAAAGGAGTCGGAGTAGACTTGCAGTCTGTCATGTGAAATATCCCAAGGAGATATCGTACATACTTGGCTTGAGAAAATTTGATGCCTAATGCAACATGATCGATCTCAAGTCCAAGGAAGAAGTGTAATGGACCCATGTCCATAATCAAAAACCTGTCATGCAGAATCCTCTTGACTGTAGCAATTGCTGAAGTCGAGCAACCAGTGATAAGCAAATCATCAACATACAGAACTAAAAGTAGAAGTGAATCATTCATCCTAAGCATGTATACATTCGGGTCTGATTTACAATGTACAAAGTTCTATGACAACAGGTAGGAATCCATCTTTGCATACCATGTCCGTGGAGCCTACTTGAGGCCATAAAGGGACTTCTTCAGTCGACAGACCAAAGATGAGTCCTGCATAAATCCATGGGGTTGATCCATGTAGATATCCTCAGAGAGATCACTATGAAGAAATGCATTCTTCACGTCCATCTGATGGAATTCCCATCCTTTGGCTATCGCAATGGAAAGTTCCAATCGTATGGAATCCATCTTCTCTATTGGAGCGAAGGTCTCATCATAGTCAATACCATGAACCTGCTGAAAGCCTTTGGCAACAAGCCTAGATTTGTATCTGCTAATCTATCCATCCGCTGTGCTCTTGGTCTTGTAGACCCATCTGCATCTGACCAGTTTCCTCCCAGAAGGAAGGGGAACCATATCCCAAGTCTTGTTATCGAGGAGGGAGTTTTACTCCTCCTGCATGGAGGATTCCCAAAAGGTATTTCCAACAACCTCGCCATAAAACTGTGGATCTGAAGACTGAACCAAAAAAAGATGCCTGGAGGGAAATGGTTCAGTGGAAGTGAGTGCAACAGGAGGCTCCTCAAAATCAGATCGATTCCTCCTAGTATCAGTTGGATCACCAATGAGATCCCCTGCATCTTAAAGAGTAGTATGTGCCCACTTGGGCCTCTGCTTTGGCTATGCAATTGCATTTGAATGCTCTGAATCTGCATCCGACTATACTGAATCTGAGTTTGAATCATATGATTCCTATGAATTATAACTCTCGTCTGAATAAAAGTTATCATGTGCATGCTCATCATATCGGACAGGTGGAAGAATGAAGGTGTCTACATGCGAATGTTGAGGTGTGTGCAAGACACTTTCCTTGAATTGGACACTACGCTCAATGATGAGATGGTCCAAGGAAATATCAATAAGCCTATATCCCTTCACACCATCAGGGTAGCCAACAAAAAATTCACTCAGTTCTTTGTGGATCAAGTGCCTTCCTCCCTTCAGAGGGAATTCGGGCCCATGCACATGGACCAAAAATGTGAAAGTGGGTCACTTCTGGTTTGAGGCTGCTCCAAGCCTCATAGGGCGTCTTATCCTTGAAATATCTATGGTGAGATCTATTTTGGATGTATGTTGCACAATTAAGTGATTTGACCCATAGTCTCTGTGGTAGTGACTTTCCATGCAGCATGCAAGATGCCATCTCCTTTAGCGATCTGTTTTTTCGTTCAACAAATCTGTTTTGCTATGGAGTATGGGGAACTGTGTGCTGCAACTGAATCCTTGCCTTATGGAAAATATTATGGATCTCATGATTTACATACTCTCCCCCGTTATCAGTTCAGGGGAATTTGATCTTCTTTCCAAACTGTGTCTCAACCAAGGCTCTGAAATCTTTGAGGTGTTGAAAGACCCCTGATTTTTTCCTGAGAAAGTAGATCCAAGTAAAACATGAGAAATCATAAAAAAAAATGAGAACAAACCTCTCTTTGTTGATGGATGGATGCAGAAAAGGACCCACAAGGTCACTGTGGATTAGATCTAGAGGTGAGGAAGCTCGTTGAGACTTTCCCTTGTCAAATTTCTCTTGAGGGTGTTTCCCAACAACACATCCCTCACACACTCCCTTGGAGAAATGAATGTTTGGTAGACCATCAACCAATATTTTCTTGCTAATTTGTTGCATGTATCTGAAATTCAAATGTCCAAACCTTTCGTGCCATATCCTACAACTTTCATCAGCATGAGTACGCAGTAAAGAAGAATCAAGTTCAATGAATTCAGAAAATGTATACAATCTAGAGTGATGATTTACCTCACCGGTAGCAACCTTGGAGTTGGTTTGCATGTCGTATATTTCCATGGAATTTGGTGTGAATATGAATTTATTTCCGGTGCTGGAATTCGTCATCTCATACATGGAGAGAAGGTTGACAGAAATCTTGGGAACATGTAGCACAGTCTCGAAGCTTCCTTTGGTGAGTTCAATCCTTCCTTTGTCGATGAATTTCGACAGAAGAGCTGTCCTCCATCAGAATAGGAGGACCTTTGCATGCATCCAATGGAGAAATGGATGTCTGGTAGACCATCAACCAATATTTTCTTGCTAATTTGTTGCACGTATCTGAAATTCAAATGTCCAAACCTTTCATTCCATATCCTACTACTTTCATAAGCATGAGTAAACAGTAAAGAAGAATCAGGTTCAATGAATTCAGAAAATGTATACAATCTAGACTGATGATTTACCTCACCGGTAGAAACCCTGGAGTTGGTTTGCATGTCGTATATTTCCATGGAATTTGGTGTGAATATGAATTTCTTTCTGATGCTGGAATTCGTCATCTGATACACAGAGAGAAGGTTGACATAAAGCTTGGGAACATGCAACACATTCTCGAAGCTTCCGTTGGTGAGTTCAATCCTTCCTTTGTCGATGACTTCGACAAAATATTTCCCCCCCATCAGTATAGGAGGACCTTTGCATGCATCCAATGAAGAATATAATGCTTCTAATGAAACCATGTGATGTGATGCTCCTAAATCTACGATCCAAGCATCGGGAGAGGAGTTGATTGCAATCAAAGCATGGCTAGAATTGTCTTTCTTGGAATTCAGATATTTTGTCTTCTTCTTCTTTGCACCCTCGGGGATGCGATATCCAAGGTTGTTTTGCTGAAGTATTTGAGACATCAGATCTATGTGTTTTTTCATGCATGCATATTCTGAATGGAATCCTTTGTGACAGTACGTGCATTTCTCCCGTTTTCTTTCCTTTTCTCCTTTATATCCAGAGGCATCGGTAAAAGGTTTTGTGTACCCTTACTTCTTCGGATGTGCATGAGATTTCCTTTTATCTTTATCTTTAGATTTCTGATATTTGTGGCTGCCATCATGCATAGTGAGTGCATGCGCCCTTGGGCCCTTGATTGTGCTCATGTTGATGAGCTTGGTTTGCTCTTGTGTCAGGGATTCAATAAAGTCCTCAAGAGAAGGCATCTTCCAGGTGGATCCAGAGGCAAATCTGACAGTATGGAATGTAGATATGAATACATAGAATTCAGGAAAAATATTGGAGATAATGGTGAGAACCATTTGTTTCTCCTCCTTTGATTTATCAACCTCGCAAGCTTTGAGTTGCAACAATAAATCCTTGAATTTTGTAAAGAAATCTAGGATATTCTCAAAGCTTTTTGTATCCAATGTGAGCAGCCCCACCTCCAGCATGTGTCCCCTCATCTCATCCTATTTTCAAAAGAGCCCTTCCAATGTGGTCCAGGCTTCATTAGGAGTCTTACATGAAGATGTATGAAAAAGGAGATCAGGAGAAATAAGGTTGCAAATTGTTCTGAGTGACTCATCCATGCGATTTAAATACTTGGATTTTTCTATGGATGATGTCAGTTCTATATCTGTATTCAAGGTTAACCTGTACAACCCTCTGGTTCAGATATGTATAGATATTTTCTCCTTCCATGCAAAATAGTTGTAAGGTGTAAGAATGAATTCTTTTTGGAAATCCATCTTTCCGCTGTCTTCAATCTTTTGTACTTGTAAACAATTTTGGTGTAGATTTTGCTTAGCAGTCTGTTGGCTCTGATACCATGTAAATGTGTTGAACCTTCATAGAATATATCTAGCTAAACAATAATACACACATTTTTAGAGAGAATTTGACAAAGAAGAAAAAGGAGAGAAAGAATGGAAGAATTCTCATTAACCGTTGTGAATAATGAATAATTTACACATGATATACTCTATATAACTCAATGAGTTCGATTGGATGAAAAAAAATGCAGCATAATGGTGGTATAGAGTGATATGGACACACACCAACAGTTATGGGAGTGAATTGCCACCTAGTCTAGTCTCTCAGGTAGTTATGGGAGTGAACTACCACCTAGTTGAGCTAACTAGTCAACTAGTCTTCAGTTAACTGATTGAACAGAGAGTAGTGAGGAGTTAACTCAGGGAATCAAGGCTAATGCACCACACTGGTGATGATACCGAGGCATTCGAATGGTTATCATAGTACTGGATTCCCTGATATTTTGGGATCATTCTTATCCAAGTAACTAATTCATTCTCTCCTATATATTGAGGGAATTCTCATGGAAAAGGTTAAGCAAGGTTAAGCAAGATTCATTGGAGAATTAGTGAAAGAATTGTGTGAAGGACTGAAGCTACAACAGCTTGGAGACTCCATCAAGTTTATCCAAAGGGGTTGATCTTCTTCATGCAAGTGAGCAAGTGTGTGTGTCAGAACCAAGGGCCATTGAAAGGAATTTTTTGACATCAAGGCTCAAGTTGTAATCTTTACTTTCCATTAATATTATATAGTAATATGTCCCTTTCCCATAAAGCTATTTTCACTTTATTGTATAATTCCTTGATCATATACATAGATTGACTGTTGAATAGATTATGCTTTCTTCACTTTGGTTGGTTTTTGTTGTCTTAGTCTTGACTGCACGAGAGCACTGGAGCGAAGTGGGAGCAACAAAGACCATAGGAAGCGATAATAAGGTATGTTATTAGTTCTTGCCTCCTATTTAATTCAATGGTTAAAATCTAGGGAAAGAGTCATGTTCTGTCTTTCTTTGTTCTAGATCCAGGTGGATCTAGGGAGATCGGTTAGTGTCCGCACCTACAGATTTATCCAATAACAAAATTGGCGACTCCATCGAGGAACAATCCCATTTTCTTTGTGGCTTTTGGTATTTTTCTGTGCCCATTTTCTCTAGTTTCACGTTTCTCCTGTCCTATCAATCTCTGAGTCTTTAGGATATCCTGTTAGACCCTCTAGGTCTAGAGGCTTTTTTCAATTTTGCTTCATTTTTTAAAATTTTGACTATGTTTAGGCATTCTCGCATTGTACTTCATTGCAGCCTGTGAGAATAGGTAGACTTCACACTCTGCCTTTAGGTTTTAGTGCGAGGTTATCACACCCTGCTCAAGGGTCACCTGTGAGAATTAGTGATTCTCGCACTGTGTAATACTGCTTGCCTGCGAACTCATTGTGTCAAAAATTTGGATTTGAGTTTTGGTATTTCCAGCTGCCTAGATCAGTTTGATTTCCTTTTATGAGTTTCTTGGACCACTGATTGATATCTTTCTTGTCTTTGTTTGCGTGCATGAACAGTCTTAGGGTTCCAAGGCTTTTCTTGTCATTTGAGTCTTGAATTTCATTTCTTGACTTTTCTTGGCAAAACCATTCTCTCTGACTTCAGATTTTGAGTGTATTTGATTATTTAAGAACCAATGATTGGTTGAAAGTTGAGTGCTTGGTTTTTCTCATTTGCTTATTGGTTTGAAAGATCATTTTCTTTTGCATTTGAAAAGACTACATTTGTTTGCTCTTTATTTTTTTTTTCATTGAAAGAGTTGTTTGATTTTTTCATTGCTTGTTCATTTGGCTTTTGATTTTCTATACTCTCGCTGTCATAGTGTGGGTCCTTTTTGAAAAGTGAACAAAAAGTTTTTCTTTCAAAAAATTATTTTCATTTTAGAAAACATTGAAAATCAAATTATTGAGATTGTTGAAGTATTTGAAAAAGACACAATAGAGAATTGTCATTTGATAAGTGATTGTTTGCATTTGCATTTCAAAGGAAATTTTGCATTGTAGTTTAGGGTTGATCTAGAAAACTTTCTCTCTCTCCCATACATAGGATTCATTGAACGAAAAAGTGATAATATTTCATTCTCATCCTTGCATTGTTGGGTTAGAGTCATACAACATAAGTTTCATTTTCGTTACCTTTGAGTAAACAACAGCTCTTAATAACACTACGTAATCATAAAATTTATCTAGTAACTCTTTTCTAGGGCTCTATTACACCAACATTTAGCTAGGCTAGCGCTTTGGAGTAGGAAGAGAGATACACTCTCCAAAAGCACAAAACACACAATAGCATCTTGTGTTAGGGAGTGTTAAATTCCATTTGCAACATCTTGTCCTAGGAAGCCCTTCTCACACAAGGGTCAAACACTAGGTCGCATTGATATTGGCAGAGTTACTCACCCTGCTTTGTTGATATCAGTGTAGAGATTGCACGTATTACGGGGATCACTCAGAGGTATACTCACAATGATAAGTGGAAGCCTTTTGAGTTGATTGCAGGCTAGATACCCTGTCCTTGCGTTTGGATCGGACTGTAGACTGTTCCCCCAGGCTTTATTGTTGTTGGTGGTGACCTTAGTGGCCTATCTTTATAGGTTCTTACCCAAGGTGACTATGAAGGCCAGGAAAGTCTCCACGGTACCTGGAATTGATGTTGACCAAACTCACTCGGGATCCTTGGAGGGTATACCCACGATTATGTGTGGGAGCTTGCACCAGGGTGTAAGTCTGTTAAGAAGGTCGTCAGTGTAACTTTTCCACCCTAGCCCCGCCCCTTCTCATCTCGTTGTTGCGACATTGGATTTCATCACCAACTAATGGCTGCAAAATTAAAAGGTCTTGTTTGTCTGGTGATTGCTTCCTAGATTTTGTTTACTAGCGCATGTTGTTTGTTTCTCGAAGTTGACCATAGGATTTTCTTCGCGAAGTTTGTCACTTGTTTACAGTAGCTCCTCCATGTCGTTCACGTAGAATGCAGGGTTTATCTCCAGAGCATCTGGATGGTTCTCAACCCTTGCCTACAGGTACACTTGAGGGATCTCCTAGGAAAAGTGAAGCCACAGTTGTCACCACACCACAAGTGGAATGAACTGCCTCTCTAGAATGTTTTTGAATTACAAATACTCGAGAGGATTTTCGACTTCCCAATGATTCTCAGTGCCCTTTTAGAGGACTGAATTCTTCCGGAGAATTAGTTGTTACTTCTTCTGGATCACCCATTGGGCCTTTTCTTGGCATGGAAGGCCAAGATCCTTTTTGGTCTATAGGTGTTTTCTGATGAGACCTTTTTGGTCCAGGTTCCCTTGTGATTTCTGAGATTAATCCACCTCTGATTTCCGAAATCTCTAACCTAGAGACAATACCGTTGACTACTGCTTATCACTTTACTGTCTCTGCCGAAATGGCCCATTTTGTAGCTACTACAAGTGTTCCAATCGGGTTCACTGTAGCTGGTCTTGCTCCTATAAACACCCAGTGAACACCCAATGTCACTTCAGCACTACCACCCGGATATCATGCGTTGAATGCTTCTATTCCAACACCTCCGCAAACCCCATCTGGTTCTCCAGGTGGTCCTTCTTTTCCGGGGCACCATATTCCCGGTTTTATTCCGACGCTCCCTCAATTTCCATCTAGAAATCCTAATATTAGTGGCACTATCCCATCCATTACACCAAACTTGCAGATTCCCATTGGTGGACAAGGTGGTACGATTCAACTTCCTCTTACCGGACACATTCCCATTACTACAGAACCTTCGATTGGGACACAACTTCTGGTTGGAACACTGCCTAGGATAGGGGGACAAACCCCACCTTTTGGACAAAATATACCTCCCTCTTTGGCCCAGTATTGGAATTAGAGGATACAAAATCCTCCTCAAATGACTGGGGGGTAGTAGTTGCCTGTCCCTACTATCGGCCAACCATATCCAGGTATACCCAATCCTATTTGGGGTATGAATGCTCAAACTCATGTCCCTGCTCAAGGTTACAATCCCTAGAACTAATATCCTCTCCAACCACCATCGAATCTACCTGGGTCTTCCCATTATGCGCAGACTACTTACGGTTCTACTGGTTTGCCGATAGGGTTTTCACCCCAAAGCGACTAGTACCCGCAAGAGAATCGACAGTTACCTTTTCTCACTACTTTGGATTTGCTGGATTTGTCTAGGATTTTAAATGATCCTATTCGCCACTCTCCCCAATGGCCTGTTATTCCAGCCAAGCTTCCATCGGACATTCCTAAATTTGACGGCAAAGTGGGAGAGGACCCGAACAATCATGTTATGACTTTTCACCTATGGTGTTCATCCAACTCATTGATGGATGACTCTATTCATTTACGTCTTTTTCAATGAACCCTTACCAGTTCTGCTGCGAAGTGGTATATTGAATTGCCACGAGGTTTCTTCTCTGATTTCAACACCCTAGCTATGGCTTTCCTTACACATTACCATTACCGATCGGTTATGATACCGGGACTAAGATTTTGACTTCCTTTAGACAGACTAAAGGCACTCATATATCAAATCATATCCATGAGTGGCGAAGTAGACGTCGTCTCATTAAACTTGAGCTTCCTAATCAGTTACTGGAAGAATGGTTTACAAAATCCTTTGTAAACAAAATTGGTAAGGACATTACCATGGGTGGCATTGTCATGGAGGAGCAGGCTATAAGTCGTGCTCAATATCTTGATCTCATTTATTCGCAAACGAGAACACTTTATGATTTACTACCTGAGTTACCTCGTCTTAATGCTTCCAGCACTTCATCTACTCCAGCTATCTCACATGCAGCTGACGGTGTGATTGGTACTGCTCAAAATCAATCACATTCCATTTCAACCATAAACCCTAAATATTCTTCTTCTAATGTTCAAAATGCTCCATCTCCTGCCACTCCCACTAACAAGACTTCTAAGATAAATGTTGTCCAATCTACCCCAGCCGATAAAAACAAATCGAAAAAGGGGAGAGGCAAGAATAAAGAGGGAAAAAATAATAGTCAAACAGAGCAACCTAAAACCACTCCTGTTGAAGATCAGGATAAGTGCAAACCACGATACCCTTGCCTTATCTGTGGTGATGATAATTACACGAAGGATTTTCCACGACGTGCCGAGGTCACTAAGTTCCTTCAAGGAGCTCCAAAACCACCTGCACCAGCTGTCTTGTCCCAACCCTTCCCGTATCAACAACAGGCTCAGTTGGTTATTCATGACCAACCCTCCTTTTCTACGACATCATATGTTTTGATGTGTACTGGTGATTCTAAGCAGAATAACGTTGCACTTACAACTCGAGCCAAAGATTATTCTCTATCTAAGGGGAAGGTGGATGATTTACCTCCTGATTTGGTACAACCCTCTCCCATGACTCCACCTACTAATGGTCCTCTTCATCTTGAACGACTGAGCCTCGACACAATTCTATGACCTCCCCCAAAGGGTGTCATACGGAAATCGGCTTTCAATCCTCACACTTGTGTGGCCCAGAACTACAACATTGTTGAAGATCTGGCCCAAGCACCTTTAGTGATGTCATCCCTTGAAGTCCTTCAGGTGGAATTGAAAGCTATAGGTGGAATTGACCCGACAGATACAAATTTGATAGTCTTTGACTTGGAACATCACATTCCAAGGTTACCCCCTCAACTCGCATTTCAAATCCAAGTGGTTGTCTTCGAAAAAAATATTTTCCAAACTGTTATCAACGAGGGTGCCTTGACTTGTGTTATGTCTCTTGCTTGTTGGAAAACCATTGGTTCTCCTCCTTTGAATGAATCCCAGAACACTCTTAAAGCCTTCAATGGCTCTAGTTTTAAGCCCTATGGTGTTCTTCCTTTGTTTCCCATCACGTTAGAAGGTAAAACAGTCCAAGTTGAAGTGGAAGTCTTTGACGCTCCCCTTGATTATAATCTTCTACTTGGCCGCAGCTGGATCGATTCCATGCATGCCATTGTGTCAAAACTTTTTCATGTAGTACGTTTCCCTCATCAAGGAAAGGTTGTTACCGTTGACCAACTTGCCTTCTTCAATTATGCTACCCATACTGGAAACCCCCCGTTTATTGCTAAAACCCCGCCGGGTTATGAGAACGTCGGTGTAGGCCTTTTAAAGGACTCCTCATTAGTGGGTACTTTTCCCATTCCACCGCCTGATGTTCCACACCTGTCAGTTGCTTCTATCAACATGATCTTCACCATGCCTCACAAACTTCCTGCGTCTCACGACCCTTGGATTGTCCCTGACCTTGGAGATCATTTTCATTTCGGCGACGCCATGTCGTTAAGTTCGATTGAATCCGCCTATTAGGCCATTCAATTGGAAACACCTTCTACCCCCTCTCTTGATGAATTGTGTCCCGATCCTTTTCATGTTATTTTTTCCACTGACGAGATGATCATGTCTATCATGGAGGACACCCCTTGGGATGATGGGCATCAACGTTCCATACTCTTTCTGGAACAACACACTCTTGAGAATTATCAATGGATTTCGACTCCGTCAACCATTGTTGTCATCTTGACGGTTCCTGCTAGTACACACGATGTGTTTGCTGAAGGGAAATTAACTAATATCTCACCCACGATTCCCATTGACATTTCCATCAAACCTGGAATCATCGAAAATGTCCATATTGGAGCTTCATGTTCCCCTGATGAAATAGTCACCTATACATCCCTGTTCAAAGAGTTTCGTGACATATTCACTTGGAGTTACGAAGAGATGTCAGGTATCGACCCTGCAATTGTTGTACATGAGATAAAGACATACCCCAGTGCTAAACCCATCTGGCAATGCCTTCGTCCAGTTCACCCACATAAAGCGGCTTCTATCAAGCTTGAAGTTGAGAAGCTTTTGAAAGCCATCTTTATTTATCCGGTGGCTCTTATAGAATGGGCTTCTAATCCTGTCTCGATTGACAAGAAAGGCGACAGTATTCATGTATGTGTTGATTATAGGGATATTAACAAAGCTTGTCCCAAAGACAACTTTCCTACCCCCTTCGTCGATCAGATTGTCGATGACTGCGCAGAAAGTGAAATATTCTCTCTCATGGATGGTTTCTCTGGCTATAATCAAATTAACATTGCTCTCGAGGATCAACATAAGACTTCCTTTATTTGTCCTTGGGGTACTTTTTCCTGTAGGAAACTTCCTTTCGGTCTTAAGAACGTAGGCGCGATGTTTCAACGTGCTATGTCTTATTCTTTTCATGATATCAAGCATATCGTTCAACCCTATTTGGACGATTTACCCGCTCATTCTATGCACAGAGTTGATCACCCTACCCACCTCTAAGCCATTTTCGTTCGCTGTCAGTTCTATCATAGACGTTTCAATCCTCATAAATGCAATTTTTGTGTAGAATTCGGTCGTCTTCTAGGTTTTATCATTTCATGTCAAGGGATCTGGGTAGATCCTATTAAGGTTGAGGCAATTCTTAATCTCCCTCCTCCTTCTACACTACGCCAGTTGCAAAGTTTGCAGGGGAAAGAAAACTTTCTTCGTCGTTTTATCCCTAATTACGCCGAGATCACTCGTGGTTTTACGCAGCTACTAAAGAAACATTTAGAGTTCGTCTGGGATACCATTGCCAACAATGCTTTTGAAGCTTTGAAGTTGTCCCTCACGCGAGCTCTGCTTCTCTTTCCTCCTGATTACAGTTGTGATTATTTCCTTTATCTTGTTGCCTCAGAGTACACTATTGGCATGGTTCTCATCCAAGAGGATGATGTGCATGACGAACATGTTATTTAATACTTGAGTCAAAGTCTCACACCTACTGAAATCAAGTATCAACATGTCAAAAAACTAGCCTTGGCTGTCGTTCAAGCCGTCCAATGCTTCCGACACTATATCCTCTCACGCAAGACTACGTTGATTTCTCATTGCAACCCTATGCAACATATTTTGACACGTCAATTGCTAGGGGGGAAATACTCCAAATGGATTGTGATACTCCAAGAGTTTGATTTGGAATTCGATCACGCCAAGTCTAAGAAATCCTTAGTTTTTGCTGAGTTGATATGCGATTTTCCTCACTCTGCAACAGAAAATGTAGCAGTTGATTCATTACCCAATGAATCTCTTTTCCTTATTAACACTGATGATCTTTGGTATGGGGATATCATTATATATCTCCAAACCTAGACTTTCCAGCCTGCTTTGTCTAGTATTTAACGACATCGCATACGCTATCAAGCTTGTCAATACACTATCCTCGGGGATACTCTTTACCGTTAGGGAGTTGACTCTGTTTTTCAACATTGTCTAACGTTCAACGAAGCCAATAAAGCTCTGAATGACTGCCATTCTGGAGCATGTGGTGGTCATATGTCTGGGTATGCTACTGCCCAGAAGATCTTACGTGCAGGGTATTTTTGGCCTTCTTTATTTAACGACTGCATTATTGTCATTCAGAAATGCCACGCCTGCTAGATCTACAATCAGAAAATTCGGTCACATCCTGCTCCCCTTCATCCTGTGTTCTCAGTTGGTCCTTTTGAGAAATGGGGCATCGATTTCATGACATGTCACCCTCACTCAGTCGGGGGGCATGGTTACATCATTGTAGCCATTGATTACTATACGAAATGGGCCGAGGCGATGATGACATTCGATAACACTGGAAAGACCGCAACCTTGTTTCTTTTTAATCACGTCATAGCTCGTTTTGGTGTTCCCCAAGCTATCGTCACCTATCACTGTAGTCACTTTAGGAATTTCATGATGTCTAAACTTACGGAAAAGTTGGGTCTTCTCCATGATAACTCAACACCCTATTATCCACAAGCCAACGGTCAGGTCGAAGCAATCAACAAAGTTCTCATAACTATGCTTCGACGGATGATAGGAATTCATAAAACAAGTTGGCACACAATGTTGTTTTCGTCATTGTGGGCATACCAGACATCTTTCAAGTCCGCTACTGGGTTTACACCTTTTCGGTTAGTCTATGGTGTGGAAGCCATTCTTCCTATAGAATGTGAGATACCCTTTCTGAAGCTAGTTGTTGAACTCCTACCCAACACTTCTGCTGAAGACGAATGTCTATTGTATCTTATGTGATTAGATGAAACTCGACGTGACGCCACTCTAGTAATAGAAGCCCAGAAAAAACGTGTCAAGGCCTAATATGACAAGCATGTCAAGCCTCGCATTTTCTTCGAAAGTGATCTTGTTCTTCTCTATGAACAGGATCGAGATGTGTTAGGAGCTGAAAAATTCGAACCCATGTGGCAAGGTCCTTATATCGTTCGTCGAGTTTTGGAAAAAGGAGCGTATGAGTTGGTAGATTACGATGGTATCCCTTTGAGTGAACCCAGGAATGGGTTGTACTTGAAGAAGTACTATGCATAAATCATCTATGCACAAGTAATTGTATTTTAATGTATCATACTTTGTGTGTGTTACTATAGCTTTCTTTTGTCCTTATCTAGTCTCTGCCCTTATGTGATATTGTGTTTAATTTCCAGATGTTGGAGTCTTCACTACCCTATATTGGCTTCGCTGATGGTGCTATCCGTAGTACTTTGAACCTTGCTTCCACTGTGTGGGCAATCTATACCCCAACAAATGAACTTATATCTCTACGAGGTGTGTGCCTCGTCCGTGCGACCAACAACATTGCAGAGTATAGCGTCTTTATTGAATTATTGGTTGATGCTATCTCACTCAGAATTCGTCATTTGGTTGTGCGACTTGACTTGCAGCTTGTAGTATTACAGTTAAGTGATGTCTACTCTATTCGAATTCCTACTTTATTACAGGTGTATTTGCGAATTTGCCTCTTGGAATGTTATTTTGATCACATTGAATATCTACATATTCCTAGATGTCTAAATACATTAACAAATGCATTGGCTAATTATGTATTGGACATAAATTTGAATCTTTTATAAATCAAACACATCAAAATTCACACAATATAAAGTAAACCGGTAGAAGCCATCTGTATATATAACGATCAAAAGAGTTTTTTACAAAAAGTTTGTCTGAAGACCAAAATGTCAAAATTTGAAGCTCACAGCTTCTACAAAGTGACATCATGGATGACATTCATGGTAACACAAGACTTCTCTAGCAATCCTATGGAGCAGTCGACTCATAGATGTTGATACCCCTACAATATGATGCTGATCGCGTCATGGAACCTCTTCCAGAGTCATGTCTGGAATGTCTGCAGTCAGGCCCACTAAATTCTGTTCCACCACTTGATAATCCTCAGCATACTATGGTGCTGCTGCTGCCTCTCCTCACTGCTGGATGGGAGAAGTGTCGGGAGGTCTGTAAGGTCCAACATCTGTGTTATCAACAAATGATTTTGTATTAGTCTTTGGATGCACATATAAAACAAAAGCATTTGAATATGATAAAAAATTCAAAAACATTTAAAAAGAGAAAACGTGTGTACTTCTTACCAAGGTCCCCCCACTGAGCATCCTCTGGTAATACCAAATCCAGATCTCCTCAAAAATCCAGCCCAGCATAAGCATAGTCATCAACCATCAACATCTGTGGTTGAAGCCAGTCAAAGAAAGTATCATCATATTTGATGATAGGTCCTGCTACGTGCCGAGCCATGAGCTGACACCATCTCAGCATCCATGGATCCCTTGGAGCCAGTAAATTCCACTCCACTTGTAGCCTCAGTAATGGGACCCGCTCAAGGAAGAAGGATACCAGTAAAGATCCATACCTGAATTTCTTCAGGTTGCCGTGTCTGCACTTGGTTAATTGCTTTTTTATACTGTGCACCACAACATCTGCCCAGTTGAACACTCGAGGCTCAGTAAACTCAATAGCATACTGGAAGTAACTCTGTAACGCCATATGAGGAGCAGAACTCCCAGCCATCTGAGCTATAGTGAAAAGGATAGTATGGAGGGTCAAGTCTCTTACCCCCCAGATAGACACTTTTCCTTTCTTTCTCTCAGCCTTGGGTACACAGTGTATAAAACAATACTCACTCATCTATAGCCCACCACCTCTACTACTGGTCAGGCTCACATAGTATCCTTGTCGGGACAATCCAATCAAAAAGTAAATTTCCTCAATGTCTGAGGACAGTGTGTGGACCCCCACCTGAAACACCTGCTGATCAGGGTCCCACATACGCACCAGATACTTTAATAGTCTGACTTGGGCCCTCATGCCCGGGATGCGGAAGTACTTCAAGAGCCCATAGTCTCTCAAAGCAGCTATGGTAGGTGGATGATTTTCGGCCATTGCATTATCCTCTTCATGTTCCCTTTTGCACCACTCTAGCACCATGTCGATGGCCAATTATCTGCATAAGGAACACAATAAGAGGATTAATAACTTTTTTCATGCTTTGGATCTTTTTCATTGGATAAAAATTTAAAAAAAAAATTGGGCTTTGTGGTTCTCGCAGGTGCCCTATGTGCACAGTGCGAGAACCTCGCAGGTGGCCTTAGGCTCACCTGCGAGAATGCCCCATTCTCGCAGGCCCCGTATAGCCTACTTGTGAGAATGGCAACACGCATGTAGGGTTTAAAAATCAACTTAAAAATGAAAATTTAACCAATGAAATTAGAAATTTAAACCATGAAAGTGTTAAGGACGAAGAGCTTACCTAACTGTCACAGACGGCTCACTGAATGGTCTCTCGTAGCTCCCGCAATCTAACACCAAACTTGGAGGGTAAAAGAGGGGCTTTTTGAGCTCAATAAGTGGAAATGTAAAAATGGTGTGGTAAAAAGAGTATTTACTCCTTTTATTTACTTTTACTATATCATTTTGGGTTTTTTATGATTATTTATTGATTAAACCCTAATCCCTAATGTCATGTTGAGTGTAATTCTTACAGGCATGATGACTTTGATGATTAAATCCAGGGATACAGACATGTTTTTCTTTGTTATTACGTGTTTTTTATTGTTTTTTATGGTTTTTACATAAAAGCTTGAGCATCATTTTTGTCCGTTCTTGCGCTCGTAAATACATGAGAATGTGATCGAGCATACTTTTATCACTTTTTCGGGCTCAACAAGGTTATATGAAAAAGGAACCCCCCTGGAGTCCTCTTTAAGCTCTTTTCAGACTCTCTAAACATGAAAATATCACCAAGTGACCTTGCTATTTTCACGCTCGATAAAGTATTTGAAGTAAGTGTTTGGTGAGCGATAATTTATCTCTTTTTCGGTCTCATCCAGACTATTTTGCAAAAAAGGAATTGAAAGAGTTCTCTTTTAAGTGTTTTTTCCAAACTCTATAATCTTGAAAAACCTTCAAGTTTTCTATCTCTGGACTCGTTAAACAAACATTGACAGACCCGTGATGGGACTGAACCACTCCTTCTTAGGGTTCGTTAAACATACTCCGAGGGACTTGTCCGAAGGATGAGCTTACATCAACAAGCATATGTTATCCTCCTCAAGCTTGCGTAAAAATAAAGAGGTACTTGCCAGAAATGGTGGGGGCAATTTGGGAAAGGGATATGTTTTCATCATTGTATTGATTGGCAGTAAGTCTCGCTTTTGAACATGACACCCCCTATTCATCATTTGAAGCTAGTTTGGGAAATCCATTTGCCTCTCATTCGATTTGCTGCAAGGTCGTTCCCTGTGTTGTCTTTGAGTCAATGCTGCCAAATCATTGGTCGTGTCGTTCATATGTTCAAGATAAGTCCATCTGAAACCTATATTGAGTCGGCCATCTGCAGTTATCCATTCTCTCCATGTCGACCTTCCCTGTGACCAGTCCAATTCACATCATACTCTGTTTCACCTTCAAAATCTATTACTCATTTTGTGTCATTGATGGGGGATACATCAAGGCCCTCCTGTGATGAGTTTTGTTCCATCAACTTCAGCTCATTATCTAGAATCAAGGCTTAGAAATTATTTGGTACCTTGGAGCTTGCATGCCTCAATGGCAGGTTTCCTCGCTTTCGACAGTGGGTTTACATCATTGACCCCTAATCGAAAGATTCCATCGGATGTTCGACTTCAACTCATTTATTCACACTCGATGGATTGTACTATGGTACCTTGGGAGTCATTGACATCAATGGTGATTTCCCTTGCACTTGTTAACAGTTTTATCAATGACCGGTAATCAAGTGGTTTCTACCATGTTCGACTTCAACACATGTAATCACATGGTTAGATTCGTACTTTGAGCAATAAGATTGAAGACCCTGGATATCATCTTTGTGATCCAAGTTGCAATGGAGTATGTATAATTTGCGACACATAAATCCATTGTGTATGTCTCGTGGCTATGTCATCTTGATTTGAAATTTCTTGCATAGATCCACAGTGTATTCCGGTGGCTATGCTATATTTTGACATCATGGATCCACAGTGTATGATTGGTGGCCATGACCCATGTCTATAATGTCATCAATCTGTGATCTGAGTACGGGAATGCCTACCTCAGAATTGATATTCTATAGATGATTGGTTGTTCGCAGGTTTTCAATTAGATGTGCTCCTGGTTTTCGACACACACATGCATCTTACAAAGTCTATCGACTATCACTGGTTCCACCCTCATACTTTGGGGGGCATTTTGTTACCCATGGTTTTGGTCATCATGATGATGTATTGATGACGGTGTAATCAGGCTCTTCATAAGAACTTTCTCCTGAGAAAAGTTACTTTCTTCTCTTTCCAGAAATATCATTTTTGAAGGAGGTTCGCAGGCTGCTAGTATATTTGCCTGCGAGAATGCATTATTCTCGCAGGCTGCTTTAAGCCAGGGTGCGAGAAGTTCGCACTGTGTTGAACTGCTAGGGTGTGAACTCTTTCTAAAGAAGGGAAAAAGATGAATTCTCGATGCTTCTAGAAAGGAATCTTCTAGAAGGATGAGATGGCATTCGAATGGTTATCATAGTACTGGATTCCCTGATATTTTGGGATCATTCTTATCCAAGTAACTAATTCATTCTCTCCTATATATTGAGGGAATTCTCATGGAAAAGGTTAAGCAAGGTTAAGTAAGATTCATTGGAGAATTAGTGAAAGAATTGTGTGAAGGACTGAAGCTACAACAGCTTGGAGACTCCATCAAGTTTATCCAAAGGGGTTGATCTTCTTCATGCAAGTGAGAAAGTGTGTGTGTCAGAGCCAAGGGCCATTGAAAGGAAGTTTGCGACATCAAGGCTCAAGTTGTAATATTTACTTTCCATTAATATGATATAGTAATATGTCCCTTTCCCATAAAGCTATTTTCACTTTATTGTATAATTCCTTGATCATATACATAGATTGACTGTTGAATAGATTATGCTTTCTTTACTTTGGTTGGTTTGTGTTTTCTTGGTCTTGACTGCACGAGAGCACTGAAGCGAAGTGAGAGCAAAAAAGACCATAGGAAGTGATAATAAGGTATGTTATTAGTTCTTGCCTCCTATTTAATTCAATGGTTAAAATCTAGGGAAAGAGTCATGTTCTGTCTTGCTTTGTTCTAGATCCAGGTGGATCTAGGGAGATCGGTTAGTGTTTGCACCTATGGATTTATCCAATAACAACTAATACATGTGATTCCTTTGGTGTTGCCTGAAATCGTGGCACCTGTCCAACTGCCTACATTACATTTAGTCTGGATGCTGTCACACATAGTAGGCTGCCAATCATTGACCTATATTGCCTCTGATCTGTAGACTTTGAATCATCATCTTTACTCAACTTAGAACTGGTTTGCATGGGAGTGATAACTGGTTTGCAATCTTCCATTCCGAACCTCTTTAGCATTTCTCTGATATACTTGGTTTGAGAAATGAAAATTCCTTGGTTGCTTTGATGTATCTGAAGTCCCAGAAAGAAGGATAGTTCTCCAAGTAACGACATTTCAAATTCATTCTGCATGTCTTTTGCAAATTTCTGGTTGAACCTGTCATCATCACTACCAAAAATAATATCATCAACATAAACTTCAATTAATAAAATATTACCTTGACTTACCTTGATGTAGAAGTTGGTGTCTGCACTTCCTTTTCTGAACCCTACTTGCTGCAGATACTTATCCAGTTTGGAGTACCATGCTCTAGGAGCCTATTTTAGACCATACAAGGCCTTCTTTAATTTACACACATAGTTTGTGTTCTCTAACAACTGAAATCCTTCTGGTTGTTCAATGTAGACTTCTTTTTCAAGTTCCCCATTCAGAAAAGATGATTTTATGTCCATTTGATATACTTTAACATTTTTGGAGCATGCATAAGCTAAAAGCAAACGGATTTCTTCCATTCTGGCAACTGGGGCATATGTCTCTTCAAAGTCGATTCCTTCAATCCGTGCATATCCTTTACATACCAATCTAGCTTTTTTCCTTGTAACTTGCCCATCTTCATTCAATTTATTCCTGAAAACCCATTTTGTGCTGATCACATTCTTATTCTTTGGTCTTGGAACCAATTCCCAAGTGTGATTTTTCTCTATTTGATCCAATTCTTCATCCATGGCCTTATTCCAAAATTCATCCTTCCTGGCTTCTTCAAAATAGTTTGGTTCAATTGTAGATAAGAGTGCTAGGTGTGTTTGTTCTGGTGAATGGATTTTTCTTTTAGTCTCAACTCCTGCATCTTTGTTTCCAATAATCTGATCTGAAGGATGATTCTTTCGTACTCGTTTGCTAGGTGTCTTTGGAGATACTTGTTGAACTTGCTCTTCTACTTCTGTCAGATTCTCTTCATCTTCATCTTCATCTTCCTCTTCTTCTTCTTTTTCATCTTCTTTTTCAAGAAGTTGTTCCATTGATTTGTTTTCTTCTTTCTTTGATTCTAGTATGCTTGTTTCATCAATTGTTACATTGATGCTTTCCACAACTTTGTTTAATCTTAGACTGTAACACTTGTATTCTTTCCTTGTACTTGAGTAACCAACAAATATTCCTTTTTCCACACGAGAGACAAACTTTCCCATTCTGCCATCTTCTCTTTTGATATAGCATTTGGTTCCAAAAACTTTGAAGTGCTTCACATTTGCTGGTCTTCCTTTCCATAGCTCGTATGGAGTTTTATCAGTGTTGTTTCTAAGAATTACTCTGTTTTGAATGTGAGCTGCTATATGCATTGCCTGTGTCCAAAAAATATTTGTCAACTTTGAATCCATTATCATTGTTCGAGCCATTTCTTGTACTGTCCTATTCTTTCTTTCAACAACTCCATTCCGTTGAGGTGTCCTAGCGACGGAGAATTGTCTTTTTATTATATGACTGTTGCAGTAGTCCATAAATTCCTTTGAGGTGAATTCTCCTCCATTATCTGATCTTAAGCATTTGATTCTTGAATCCATCTCATTTTCAACCATTTCCTTGTAGATCTTAAAATTTTTAAAAGCTTCTGATTTGTTCTTGAGAAACCAAACTGCAGTCATTCTTTTATAATCATCAACTAATAACATAAAGTATCTCTCACCTTTTAAGCCTTTTGTTGTAGTTGGTCCAACTAGATCAGTATGCACAATTTCCAGTGGTTTTGTTGTTGAATATTCATTTGATTTGAACCTGGTCTTTGTTTGCTTTCCTTGTTGGCAATGCTTGCATAAAGTGTTGGT